>NDGN011320174.1:0-44883 GCA_002564285.1 Tympanoctomys barrerae | reverse complement strand
GATTGGGTTGAGAAATGCTTAGGGGCTTAGTACAGCACATTTCTGGGTGTTTCAGAGAGGGTCGTGCGGACATAACGTCAGGTGCTCCATCTGGTCCATGTCTCCTTCCTCTCTGACGCTGTTCCTCACTCTGCTCAGCTTCCCTGCCTTCATGCCCTGCCTTCATGCTGTTCCTGCCTTGCAGCCAGCTAGCTGATCATGGCCTGAGTCCCATGAAAGCATGAACCAAATACCTTTCTTTCTTCAAATTGTGGATGTTGGGCATTGTGTTCTGCAGTGGAAAAGCTAGCTAATACAAGGTGGTACCATTTTGCAGTCCTGCCAATATCTTGATATCTTCACTAAGAGTTCCTACCCTTTTTTATTTTCCTTGTTTTTGCTAATAGCCATCTGGAATATTGTGAAGTGATAGCTCCTTGTGGTTTTGACTTACATTTTCCCATGTTTAGTGACATTGAGCATCTTTTCTTATATAAAGAAGGTCATGTGCATGCCTTCCTTGGAGGAATGCCTATTTAAAAATCCCCAGCCCATCTTTACATTGGGCTTTTATTTGCCATTGTGTTATAGGAGTTTCTTATACATTTTGGATAGTCACTCTTTTTCAAATATATGCTTTGCAGGTATTTTCTCCAATGCATGAGGTTCTTTTTTACTCTGTTAATTGCTTCCCCTGCAGTGCAGAAGCTTCTTAGTTGAATGCAATTCTACTTGTCTATTTTTACTGTCTATTTTTTGTCATATTCATGATGTCACCATCATGCCAGCATCATTAACATTATATTTTCTTTTAGGTTTGTAGATTTAGGTCTTATCTTTAAGTCTAGTTCCTTTGAAGCTGATTTCTGTACAGTATAAAAATGAAGGTATGGAGGCTGAGGAGATGGCTCAGTGGAATAATAAGCACTTCCCTGGCAAATGCAAGGGCCTGGGTTCAATCCCCGGTGCCGCCAAACAAACAAACAAAGAAACAAACAAACAACCCCCCCCAAAACCAACCAAACAAAAAAACAAAAACAAAAAAAAAAAAAGGAAGAAGAAGAATAATGTATGATTTTGTTCTTTTGTTCTGGTACATCTAGTTTTCTCAGCACTATTTGTTGAGAAGACTATTCTTTTTCCATTATTTATTCTTAGCATCAGTTGTCTGTATGTTTTGAGATTTTATTTTTCTAACTCTCTCAAATACTTTGAAATCAGAAAGTGTGTATCTTCGACATTGTTCTTCTTTCTGTGGTCTGATTTGACTGTTGGGTTATTTATTTATTTATGTTTGTGGTACTTGGGATTGAACTCAGGACCTTGTGCTTGCCAGGCAAATGCTTATTCTACTGAGCTATCTCCCCAGCCTGACTGTTGGGTTCTTTTGTACCTCCATCTGAATTTTGTATAGTTGTCTTTATCTTTGTTGAGAAATACTTTTGAAGTTTGACTCATTTAATTTATATCAAATTTGTAGATCATTTTGGCCCATGCATTATTTTAACACAATCAAGTGTTCTAATCTGCCAACAGGGATGCTTTTCTATTTGTGTATTGTTTAATATCTTTTACTGGTGTTGCATAGTTTTCAGTGTACAAATCCCTCATCTCCTGAGTTAAATTTATTTTTAAGTAGGTAATTAATTTTGTTTCTAATGTAAATGGTATTGTTTTCCTAATTTCCTGTCCCTGTAGTTCACTGTTAGTATACAGCTATGCAACCAGTTTTTCATGTTAATTTATTAGTTTTAATAGTTTTTTTAAAATAAAGACTTTAATGTTTTGTTTATATAATACCATGTCATTTCTAAGCAGGATGACTTCCTTTTTCTAATTATGATGCTCTTGATTTCTTGTGCTGACTGGTCGGGCTGGCTAGGCCTGCCAGCACTACGATGAATGCAAGTGATGAGACTAGGCAAGTGTTATGTGACCCCCTGAAACCTCACATGCTCTTTGGTGGGGCTTTTGGAAGGTGACTGGATCAGGGGTGTGTGATACTGTATCGTGAGTATGTGATCAGTTCTGAGTGTGAATAATGGATTTATTGATCAGGGAAGACCCACCCTGTGTGTGCGTGGCACCAACCAATAGGCCTGAAGCCTGGATGGAATAAAATTGGAAAGCAGAAGGAGGGCTGCCCCTTCCTGCTTGCCATTCTGTGAGCTGCTTCTCCTTGCCCTGCTCCTCTGCCACACTACCCTGCCTTGGAACCAGCTGATTGTTGAGAAGCTCTACAGTATGAGAGCTAACTTAAACCTTTTGTTCTTTAACTTGTTGGTGTCTAGTATTTTGTCACAGCAACAAGAAGACATTTAGAACAGCAACTTAGAGGAAAATCTCTCAGTGTTTCAATGTTGAATATAAGTAATCATGAACTTTTTATATTTTTTGTTGCAATGTGCTCCAGTGACAAGCCTTTGCTGTGTACAGGTATTTTTCCTGTTTGGTTGTGTTTTTTTATCATGAAAGGCAGTGAATTTTGTCAAATGCTTTTTCTGTAAATATAAGACGTCATAATTTTTAACTTTCATTCTTTCAGGGCATGTATCATATTAGTTGCTTTGAATATATTTATTCTTGCATCTCAGAGATAAAAACCTCACTTGGTCATGAGGTACAATCATTTAAGTAAGTAAGTTGTTGAATTCATTTACTTATTTATTGTTGAGGGCTTTGCATCTATTTTTATTAAGAATGTTGGCCTTGGGCTGGCAAGATAGTTCAGTGGACTAAGCACCTGCTTAGTCAAGAGCAGGGAAAGGGGTTTGGTCCCTGGCACCACAAGCAGCGCTGATCCCACCCCCAGGTGTGCTGAGCCAGCCACTGAGTCCAGGCCTGGTGGTGCACACCTGTAATCCAAGTGCTGGGGAGGCTGAAAACAGGAGGCTCACTCAAAGTCCAAGCTGCATAGTGAGGCCCTGTACCAAATAATAAAAAAGAAAGAAAGAAAGAAAGAAAGAAAGAAAAAAAAAGAATAAAAAAGAACATTGGCTTACAGCTTTCTTGGAGGTTTCTTTATCTGTCTTTGAGATTGAGATAATAAAATTCCTTCATAAAAAGAGTTAAGAAGTGTACTCTTTCTCTCCAGTTTTTTGTAAAGGTTTGAGAAAGATTGGCATTAATTTTTTAAGTATTTGGTAGAATTCACCAAGAAAGCCATTATGTCTTAAGATTTTCTTGGTTGCATTTTATTTTTGATTTAGCTTCCATCCTAGTTATAGGACCACTGAGACATTCTATTTCTCTGCAATTTAGCCTTGTTGATTTTATATTTTTAGGAATTTACCCATTTTTCTAGGTTATGCAATTAGTTGGCATTTAGTTTATAATAATAATCTCTAAAGATCCTTTATTTTTCAAGACATCCATGAACCTATTTATTTCAGTTATTCTTTGACTCTTCTCTCTTTTTCACCTAGTTAAGTTTATTAAATTCATGCTTTGAAAAAATGGATTCAGATTTATAGATTTTTTGAGATATAGATAATTCTTTGATTTAGTGTACATTAACGTGTGTTTATTTCCTTTCTTTTGCTAACTTTGACTTTTATTTTGTGGTTGATTGGGGTATTATTTAGATTATATATTTAGAGTATTTCTTCTATTTAGGTATCAATTAGGTTATTAATCACTATTAACTTCCATGTGAGTAGTCCTGCTTCATCCTGTAGGTTTTAGAAAGATGTCCCCAGAAACTTTTTACCTCTGTGGTTTTCTCATTTGTCCAAGAAGGCATTGTTTATGTTCCACATATCTGTGAATTTTCCCATTTTCTTGCTTTTATTGATTCTAATTTAATTCCATGATAACAAAAATGATACTCTAAGTTATTCTGATTTTCTTAAACTTATTAAGATTCCTTTTGTGCTCATGTTTATTTATTTTTTTTTATGTCATTGGGTAGAAAATTCTCTATCATCTGTTAGATCCAGTTGGCCTATCGTTTGTTTTTCAAGTCAACTGTTTTCTTCATTGATTTTCTGTGAGAGTGACTTTATTTAAATGTATCCTAGTGACAAAGTCCATGTGTTAATACCTTAATCCCTGGTGCAACACAAACGAGAGGTGGGACCTTTAAGAGATGAGCAGGTCTTGAAGAGTCTGACCTCCTGAATGGATAAATACTGTTATCGCAGGAGCAGGGTAGGGACTGTGGGAGTTAGCTCCGGGTAAACACACAAATTCAATCCTTTTTTCTTTCTTCTACTCACTGTCACTTTCTTTTGTACTTCTACCTTCCAGTATGGGATGAGGTAACAGGAACACCCTTGGCAGATTTTGACTCCTCAATCTTGGGCCTCATAACCTCTAAAATTGTGAGAAATAAATCTTTGTTCTTTATAAATTGCCCAATCTATGTTATTTTGTACAGAATGCCCAGAATGTATGAGGACATGGGATGGTGAAATCTCCTACTCTTATTTGTTGTGTAACTGTCAATTCTTCCTTCAAGCTCTCAGTATTTGCTTTTGCTACTTAGGTGCTCTTGTGTTTGGGGCTTGTTGAATTAACCTTTTGATCACTCTTTTATGACCTTCTTTATCTTTAGCTATAGTTTTAGATTAAAAGTCTGACACTCACCCTGATTTCTTTTGGTTACCATTGGTACAAAGTATCACCTTCTATCTTTTCTCTTTCAGCCTGTGTATTTCTTTATTTTTCAGTGAATGTCTTATAAAGAATATACCACTGATTTGTTTTTTTTTTTAAAATCAATCCAGCTACTCTATGCCTTTTAATGGGTGAATGAAATCAATTTACATTTAAAGTAATCATTAATAAGGATGGATTTATTGGTGCTTTTGTTTTCTGTGTTTCTAACAACTGGTTTTTTACTCTCATTTTTTCTTGTCTTTCATTTTTTGTATTCTTTTTTAACCTGGTTATTTTATGAAGTTATTTGCTTTGTTCTTTTACTTTTTATGTATCTACTATAAGTTATTTCCTTTGTGGCTAGCTTAAAGCTTACATAAAATTTCTTGTACAAGTAGTTATAACCTATTTTATATGTATTTGGTACGGGTCTACAGGGAGTCACTATGTAGATTGGACTCATAGTCATCTTCCTGTTTTCAGCCGCTCAAGCGCTGGGATTATAGGTGTGTGCCACCACATCCAGTCTCAATCGCCATCTCAGCACGCCCTGGGGGTGGGGCTGGCATGCCCGGGATTGAACCCTGTCTGCTGTGCTCTGCCTAAGCAGGTGCTCTAGACCGCTGAACTATCTGGTCAGCCCCAACTTTCTATTTTAAATTGATAACAATTTAAATTTGTAAACAAATGCAGTATAATCCCTCCACAACAAATTTTTATCTCTTAATTTTAATAATAGAATTAAAAATAACTTATGCAATACCACTTCAATATTATATTTACATGTATATCTTTCTATATTTATTGTTCTTTGTTAAATTTATACTTTTATATGTTTCACATTAATGTTTAGTATGTGTTAGTTTTAATATAAATAAATTTTCTTAAGCATATCTTGTAAAGCAGGTTTAGTAGCGACAAACTCTCTCAATTTTAGTAGACTTTATCTTTCCTTCATTTCTGAAGCATAATTTTGGCAGGTATATTATTCTTGGTAGGCCGAGAATAATATTTTTTTTTAGTGGTTTGCACATATTGTCTCATTCTTTCCAAGACTACAGGGTTTCTGCTGATCCCCTCGTGGCAGTTGTATGCCAGTTCTTTTATACATGACAAGTCACTTTTACTATTTTCAGAACTCTGTTTATCTTTGACTTTTGTCAGTCTGATTATTGTATGTCTTGGTGCAATCCTTGCTGTGTTGCTTTTGGTGGACTCTGGACGTGCATTTCTGGAGAAATCTTGCTAAAGTATACACGGATCATATCACCCTTCTCTTCAAATCTTCAGAGGGTTCTATTTCTCTCATGGATCAATAGCCAAATTATTATAGCCACTTACAAGGTCTTAACAAGTTGTTCTTCCTGTGCCTGCTAGAATTCAGTTCCTAATACAGTTTTTGTTTTGTTTTTTCTTAGCCTGCTCCATCCAGTACTGATGTTTGCCAAATCCTTTTTAGTTTTTCGCACCCCAACTTTGGCACCTGATGATCCCTGTGTACATGGCCCGCTTGCTCCAGATATCTGTGTGATTCGCTCTTCTTATGTAGACCTTGGCTCAAATACATTTTCTTTGTGAGTTCTTCACTTGCTACTCAATCTAAAATTTCACTATCTTTCTCATTCTTCCTTGTTCTCCTCCCTCTGGCTCCTTTTTCTTTTGATATTGATCTGTTGTTTATTTTTCTTGTCCCTCTCAAATATAATGTAAGTGCACTAAAAAGAGAAATGTTTGGCTATTCTCTTCATTTCTGTACATTCAAAACTTCAAAAGGATCATAGTATATATTTTTTGAGTGAATGGACGATTAAGTATAAGAAAGATGATTAATGTTGCATGATGATTAAATGAGATAGATTTCCATTTGTGGGTTTTGGGAATGCAATGCCTTTGCTGATTTTCCAGCTCAGTGTTAATTCTTGGACATGTAACTTGATTAAAGATTTTGATAAAAGAATAAATGTTTTTAGATCATCTTTTGGAAGTATAATGATAAATCCTACATAATCATACCTTACTTAAAGTAGTTAGGAGATACATAAAAGAACCACAGAAAATTGCAGTATAGACTGTAGAAGTTTTGTTTCCTAAATATTAATACAAATATCATGTTAAAGAAGTAAAACAATTTAAAGTAATGGTTTTTAAAAAACTCACAGGTGTAAAAGAGAAACATATGGTTGAACAGAGATTGCCAATGAAATTGACAGATGATTAACATTCATTAAAACTTTTAATTAACACCTTGAAAAATTCCATAAAATGATACTGTATGTAAATGACTATGTGTGATGTCTTGGAGCATTCTTTTACCTGCTTTACACAGAGAGAAAAATTGGATCACAAACTGCTTGTGACAATGATTTTCTTTCGCCCTGAGTCTGTTTTGCGTGTTATCCAGTTGTGTCAGTCATGTCAATTTGAGCTGCTGATACTCTAAATATACTTGGATGAGACAGAAGTGATTCTCTGTACTTTTTGGATGAAAAAAAAATCTACCTCTTTAACTTCTTATCAGTTCATATTTTTAAAAAGATTTCCTGATTGTGTAACCAGGAGAGAGAATTTGAGCTTCAGTGAAAGATGGCTGATTTAACATCAGAATAACAGGGCTACTGAGTTAGCTCAGTGGACTAAGTGCCTGCTTAGGCAAGTGCCAGGACCAGGGTTCGATCTCTGGCACCACATGCTGCACATGGTGGTATACACCTATAATCCCATCGCTGGGGGAGGCTGAAAACAGGAGGATCACTATGAGTCCAAGCTGCGTAGTGAGACCCTGTACCAAATACATTTAAAAAAAAAAAGTCTGAATTACCTAACTTGTGGTTAATATAATATGTGATCAATTACTCATGAAACAAACTGAAGCTTGTGAGAAACTGATTTTGTGAAGGATTCAAAGTACTAAATGGAACTTTATTCTGTATGATGAAACTTCATGCTCAGCTGACTATTTCAGTGAGATAGGAGTTTTTTTTTACTTGAAAGTGATGCTAATTGGTATAAAGAATGTTTCAAAATTTTTGTAGCAGTGCACTTTACTATAGGATTTTGTTAAAAATTTTGCCCTATAATAAAAGGGCAACTTTAATATTTTTCTCAGCAAGTTATGCTATGGATCTATGTACCTACCTGCTGCGATTTCTAAAGTTGTGGTCGGGGGGAGGGACAGTGAAAGCAGAGCATGTTTTCTTTGACAGTGCATGTTCCAGTTGTTATTAGAGGATATATTTGGTTAGGGTTAAATGTTCCTTAGAAGCACAGAGTAATCATTAAGGACATGAATTATTGTCCCAAGCTGTGATTTCTCGATGTCCTCAAGAACAGCAAAGGGTATCCTACAGCTGTCTCTCTTTTTTCCTGTTATCTGCTTATAACTATGTGTTCAACCTCCACTGCTTCCTTCTGGTTGTGCTCAGCGTCTACCCAGCTTGTTACTTGCTTCTGATACTGTGTACCTTGTTTCTTGACTATGCCTGTTGATTTGGCCATCAGAGAGACACCTAGCATGTGTTCGTTCTTCGGTTGCTTTTTTTCTTCTTCTCTTATTCACTTTGACTTTTATTTATTTGATACAGAGCTCCACTGCACAGTTCAGACTCAGTGATGCTCCTGTCTCAGCCTCCCCAGCCCTGGGATTACAGGTGTGCACCACCACACTTGGTTTCTGGGTGGACATTGCACCTGGGGTTCCAGGACAGCAGGGCAGGCTGTAAGGGGACATGGAAACAGGGTCCTTGTGCTTGCTAGGCAGGCACTTAGTCCCCACAGCTATCTCACCAACTCTCTCCTGTTGAATAGGTTGCATGACTGTGTTGTGAATGACCAGTTCCTCTTGGAGAGTTCTATTTTTACACACTTTTCAGAATTGATCAACTTCCTGCTCCTTGGCTCACAGGCAGAAGCGTCAGAGGCATAGAACTTGATACTGCACCCATCTTAGAAGTTTAAGATTTCTAGAACCCTTGCTTTTTGAATTTGACATTATTATAATTTAAATTGCTGACTTTGGCTTTAAAAAATCAGGTATAGTATTCCTTCTTTGGAAAGTTAATATATATTTTAGGTTTAGTATTTAGGTTCCTCAAGTATAATTTTTGTTCTCATGCTTAGTGTTTAATAAGTATTAAGATTTTTAATCATGCTACAGATTAATTTTAGGAGCTGAAGTATTTCAACTGATATATGAAAGCTTTACAGATGCAAAAGAATAACTTTGTATTATTATTTTTATCTTCTCTGGTGTTAGGAGGCTAAATGTTTTGAAGCTGAAACACAAAGAATGGAGGAAGAAACAAAATTTACACTGAAAATACCAATTAAGCATGAATGTTGCCTGATTTATAATTCCATGTACAGAGATTATAAAGAAGAAATATAGCTCACAAAAAATGAGATGCTCTAAAATTGTAATTTTGACTACATAATTGAGAATAATCCTGCTGAGAAAGAAAAGGAGCTAAATAAAAGTGTAACTATATCAGGAGTGCTCAGATAAGCTCAGAATTTAAAGGGGTATCAAGGAGAGAGGAAGGGTAGCAAAGCCCATGGCAATTAAGAAACATCAGGAGTGCTCATGGCCCTTGTGCCTCCCTTCATTCATACTCCAGGTATTCATTAAGAACCTTTATGCGCCTCCTATTTTGGTTCACATTGTGCATTCTGAACCACAATGTTGTTGTTGCCCTCCAGAATTTACTCTGATAACACTGAACTATACAATTAATAATTAACTGGACCAAGGAAGTATATTCAGCCTCTGTTTTGATTCCAAGCTGGAAAGTAGACTTTCAGCATAATTAAGTAGAAATGCTAGCCTACACCTGGATGAAGAATAAGAGTATGTTTACCTGCAAGAGTGAGCTCAAATTTACAGTCCCAGACAAATCTACTCCTGAGAGTACAGAGAAACTTGCTTGTAGTTCTGCGGGTACAATCAAACAGTCATGTGCATGTTCTTTCCTGGAAAATGTACACAGACCATCCTTTCTTTTTTTTTTGTATTTTAGGGAAGGGTCTACAGGGTGTTCAGGGTTTCGCTACTAGATTGGACTCATAGTGATCCACCTGTTTACAACCTTCCAAGAGCTGGGATTGCAATTACAGGTATGGGCCAACACACCTAGTCTCAAGTGCTGTTTCAGCACACCCCGGGGGCGGGGCCCTCAAAGCAGGCCTGGGGATCAAATCCCTTGCCCCTGCCCCTGCTTGCAGTTGCTTTAATCCACTGAACGATTTGGCTGACTGTTGTTGTGTTTTTCAAGTGGAGTGTTTGCTCAGAAAATATAAAGTGATTAACTTTGTACTTTAGATGAGTTGATAAGTAAATTTTTAATTTATACGAAATGACTGTACATTTTGATAACAATTTTTACTGTATTGTTTTTTGATAGGTTTATTAAACTATTATACTGGTATAATCTCATTTTTTCCTCTGTATTTTAGGGAAGGGTCTACATGTTGTTCAGGGGCTCACTACTAGATCGGACTCATAGTGATCTATCTGTCTGTTTACAGCCTCCCAAGAGCTGGGATTATAGGTGCACCACCATGCCCAGTCTCAATCATCTCAGCATGCCCCAGGGGTGGGGCCAGCAGGGCAGGCCTGGGGATTGAATCCCCCCAGCCCCTATATCTGCCTAAGCAGGCACTGTAATCTGCTGAGCTATTTGGCCAGCCCTGATGCTAAGTTTTCTCATCTAATTTCATTGATGAGAAAACTGTGGTTCAAAAGGACCAGTAAATTTTTCAAAGATTCCAGAAGTAATGCACGGCAGAACCAAATTTTAAATCCAGGCTGTCTCTGGCAGTAGGCCACACACCATTAGCTTCCACAGTAGACTGCACTGCCTCTGAAATTAAAATAAAACAATTTTTATTTGGCTGAATTAATGTACGAGTTATCTGTGTATCTCCAAATAGTTGACATAAGCTTTCTCTGTCAAGAATCATGTGAGGTGAATGATAGTGTGAGATGTAGTCCTTACATAAAGTTTTGACCAATGGAAGCCCTCACTCATGGATAAGTAATTAGTCAGCTAATGTTAATGGAATGTGGACCCTCTAGATCTTGCTCTTGTCTTTGCATATCTATTGACATCTTAATTCAATGCACGCTTATCTGTAGGTGACACATATCTTGGAGGGTTAATTTTTATAGTCAATAGAATTACCAGGATTCAATAGTTAGATAAATGTAAAAGTAGCATGTAAAGCCAAAATGATGCTGGTACTCTTGAGAATGGTTCTGTAGAAAAGAAGAGTGTGAAGTTTAAAGGGAGAAAAGCGCATTTTTTGATGGTGGTATTGAAAGATGCAATAGGCTAATTGTTGAAAGATTCCGTTGATAAACTTGAGTATATCCATAGGCCTAAGTAGGAATACACTGTCTTCAAATACTTGAGGGGCTGGCATGCAGGAGCGCCAGTAGGCTGGCTTTGTGCTGGTTTCAAAGAACTAAAATTAAGTGATCATCTTACTGGTATGAAATGGAAATCTTCCAAAAAATTAGAGCTGTCTAGCAGTGGAAAGGATTACCTTGTAAAGTAGTCAATGCCTCATTATGGAGAATGAGGTGGGTCATTTTTATTAGGATAAGGTTTTTGTTAGAAATTCTGTAAGGGTTCCTATCTTTAAAATTGTATAGTTCTATAATTTAAGAAACTTGTCATGACAAATTGAGGAGATAAGAGGAATTTGCTTCAGGGAAAATTGTATGCATATGAAAGTGTGTGTGTGTGTGTGTGTGTGTGTGTGTGTGTGTGTATGTTTTAACAGATCAAATTCAGTGGCAGTTCTGGAGACTGTAATTAAAGTCAGACTAGGGAGTAGCTATAGCATTTTCCTTCAAATATTCTTATGATGTTCCCAGATGAGTACAAAAGTATTAAAGAAACATAGTTGCCTGAATTTGACCTGTAGATTGTTGGATAAGTAAAGAGTAGACATATATTAGATATATCCCCCTTTTATGCTTCTCTGTTGATTAGAAGAAAAGATTGCTAGGTTATAAAAACGTTTATTTGTTAAGTCAACAATTCTTGCTTTTGTATTGAATTAAATATAGAAAATTCAATATGGTAACTCACCGAACATAGAGGATCACTTTACCTGGAATAAGAAGCACCCACTCTAGATTTCTAAGTATCTAAGAAGACTACCCCAGTTGTTGTACAAATTAACCTTACTAGGCCT
The DNA here is from genome assembly GCA_002564285.1 of Tympanoctomys barrerae. NCBI lineage: Eukaryota > Metazoa > Chordata > Mammalia > Rodentia > Octodontidae > Tympanoctomys > Tympanoctomys barrerae. The sequence continues at coordinate 33,108 of NDGN011320174.1, read as the reverse complement.
ACCTGATACTTTTTCTGTTAGGTTAACATAGGTAACTTTGATGTATGAACAGATTCTACTTGAGTATAGAGGTAGTTGTACATACTGAAATCATGGATCTGGAAGAGACCTGAGTGTTGTTTAGTAAGCAGCTTACTCAACTAAGGAGCTTCCTTAGGATAAGTTAGTTAAGGTCACAGTCTGGGTCTTAAGGGCTATCCATGTTTTTACAGCTCTTTTCCATTGTACTATATTCTCCTCCTTTGAAACTATGGTGAAGTTTCTTGGCACATAGTGTGTGAAGATACAAAGAGGTTAAATGGAACATATGTATCCATGTTATCTTCATTAAATTAAAGGTGTTAGATCTGAGACTTATTATTTTTTTAGTTAAGCTTTGATTTCTGAGAATAAAGTAATCAATTGTTAAATTTCTGGTAAAAACCTTAGGGATGGAGATGGGATTATGTGTTTAATTTCAGAAAAGGTTTAGAATTAATGACAATCTTAGCAACATCCACTCAATTTATTTAGAATGCTATTCCAAAAGTAGGTAGATCAGGTGTCTGGATCTTAGTGCAGCTTTAAATGGGGCAAATCTAAGCACTTTGAACGAAGAATATCACTTTACTTACAGTTCATTCAGGCTTTAGAATTTCATTCAGAGAGAAAGTCCATAGTGCTTGAGTTCTTTGGTAAAAGGCATTAAGAATTTAAAAATTTAAATTTTCATTTTTTGATTCCATTACTTACACTTATGGTTGGAATATAGACTTATATAGTGGTATTTCACTGTTGTTTTGACAATAAATAATTTCATATTGGATGTAATCTGGGTAATGCATTATCATTTGAAATGTATTGCCATGATTTTTTTTTGAGACAGCTCCTAAATTTATATTTGAATTCACTATAACTTGTAACAAAAACCAGGACACATGGTAGAGATTGATAAATATTTGTTGGATTTTCTCCATGAAGATTTTGAAAATCAAGTCATAGATATTTAAAATATATTTATCTTCAGAAATAAATTGATGAATTTTGAGTTGACCAAGTGTATTGAGACAGCTCCTAGTCAGAGATTTCTTATGTTAATGCCATTTAAATTGTCAACCAAATTTTATATAACGGGAACCTTGGGTATTGTGAAGAAAGAGGTGCATAAATTAAGCTGGAGGTGAACAGGTTACCAAATCTGTCATGTAGTTACTTAGAAAATGAAAGAGTATATGACTTTGAATTATATACTTTAAAAATTAGGATCCTTGAAAGTGGAAATCCAAAAAGTAAAAATTCCTCTGGTGTATGTGATTTATGGGAGGGCAATGGAAGGCAAAGGTAGGAGGAATGGTTTGGAAATTGTTTGTAAAAAATAGTTGTCATGATTTGTCGCATGTCCTCTGTGTGTCTGATTGTGTGCCATAAAGTACGTGTCTCATTTTCGGATCCTAGAGAATTCTCTTTCTTTATCAGGGGCAGTCACATAGGGAGCAATTCATTATAACTTCCTAAGATTTGTGGGACTGTGAAAGAAATGGAATGCAGGTGGAAGATTCCTTGGTTTCTCTTCTTTTATCCCCTCTGAGCAGCAGCACTTGCTTACTGTTCACTGTGGTACTTGCACCGCGGGGCCAGCTGCACAAATAGATTTTAGCGTAGTATGTAAGAAATTTCTGTTGGAACCATAGTGTCACCTCAAAATCGTGCTAGGACCTGGCATATCTTCTCTCTGGTTGGTCTCTCATCTTGTTCTTTAGACGCCTTGATTTTAGTCCTGGCTGATCATCAGACATACGATTTTTAAATATTCAGGTTCCCTCAGAATTTCCAGGGCTGTGGCTGAGGTGTATATTTTCAAAATGCTTGTACATGTGTTTCTGATAACTTAACTGTTCAACTTCTGGTGCCAGTGATCTGCATTCTGTTTGCTTATCTACCTGGTCTTTACTTCCTGTCTGGTTATTCTCTTCCTGCCTGTATAATGACCCCTCCTTTAGGTGTTTAATTTGATTTATCTTAATCAACATTTGGGGGCATAACTCTTTTAAGATCATTAAAAATTTGAAAATAAGGCTGCATTGATTGAGTTATAGAGAAACAGACCTCAGAGAAAAATCTCTGCCATATGTAAATCATCTACTCTGGTCAGCTGATACATGTTTATCCACTCCATCATCCTTGTGTGGATTAGCCTGTTATTTTTCGTGTCTTCACTGTATGTTTTGTAATCATTTCCAAAACATGCTGTGCTTGCCTGTGTGTTGATTTTAGATAGCAAGATGAACCAATTTCTATCTTGAGTATGAATATACACTTATTTCTGTAGCTATCTGATTGTGAGATTAATTTGAGAAAAGTGGTTTCAATCTTTTAAAACATGTTTCTCTGATGTAGTAAATATTAAAACCTAGGCAGAAATCATGTTTCTTCTTTTTTGTTTTTGAAATAGTTTGTGAAGCCATCAGTACAGATTAAGTGAAATAAATTAGATTTTTTTGTTAATTTTTTTGTGATTAGTCTTCTCAAAATGTAGTAATAAAAATAACATTGGAAATGTTGGGTTCATTGTTTGACAAGATATGTGACTATAAATAGATTACTAGTTGCAATGTTAATCTATAATCTGGGTTTCTTGATATAAACATTTGGTGTGGAAGAGACCAGAGGCAACCCATTTCTGGAGTCACATGAACTGATTTTCTAGCCATCTTCTAGGACGTGAGTATGACTCCCAGGTGTGGTTGCAGCACAGGTGACAGTGAGGGCTCTTTCTGTAACATGCTGATGAGGTGCTGGCACATTACACCTAAGCACAGCTATCTATCTTTAAGTTCCTATAGATTAGACAAGAGAGTGCTATGTGTTTTCATGGTTACTTATCACATTGATGGCATTTTTTAAAATCACTATTATCTTTTCTCCACAAAGAATGTTTTGGGATTCAGCTATTAATATTGTATGTATGAATTATTGGCACATACACATTTTAAGTCTGACATCTTTTTTGTCATGTTATGGTCATTTTTGTGTTCATAAATGGTCGAACACTTTCATCCTGGAAACAATTTAGAAACTATCGTAGAGGGAAAAATGGGAGAGAAAAAGAAGATGAAGCTAGGGAAAGAAAGCAAGTATACCAGAAGTCCAGCATAAAATGTATTGGATCTCAAAGTGGGTACTTGGTTCTTGCTATCTTAGGAACACTTTAAACCAAAGGATTTGCTCTTGCAGAATTTTAGCGTTCAATGTAACCTTACAGATAATATAGTTCATAGGCTTCATTTTGAGAGTAAGAAAAGAATAGAAAGGTTAAATGACATGGTCATGGTCACACAAATAGTGGCATTGTCTACTGACCGGCCACCATGCTGCTACTTATCTTTATTTTTAGGGTGAGCAAAGTAGGTCATTTGCCTCAGAGTTTTGGTGGAAAGGCTAAACAGGTACTTCTGTTTTGGCCAATGGATGGGCAGTTTCCAAACTTTATTCTTCTTTTTTCCTGCATTTGACACGATTGATTCCTCTTCTTTTCTTGACATTCTCTATTCTTTTCGTTTCAGTGGCTGTATAGTTTCTGCTCTTTTGGTCTGAGTTTTATTATTAATTTCCTTCAGGGGACCTCATTAGGCTTTCACTCCTTGACATTGAGGCTTCAGAGATCTGCCCTCGGGCCTCTGTTCTCTGCCCTCTTCATATTCACTTTGGAAAATCTCAACATTTATTTAATGATTTTTATAAACCATACACCATGCTAGAAAGCAGCTAATGGCAGACACAGCCAGATGCTCTTAATATGTGAGGATTCTTGAATCTGTAGTTCTCTTTGTGATTGATGCCGTGGGCTGCACATTCACATCAGGTTGAATGAACTGCAGATACCACAAACTTGACATGCGTAACACGAACTCTATCATCTTTTCTTTCCCATTCCAGTCCTCAGTGTCTACTTTTCTTCCTGAATTCTGTATCTCAATGCCAAAGACACCTAGTGACTCCATTCTGAAGTAGAATGTCAGATTTGGTTCATTTTCCTTTTTTGCCTTCCAGTGATGGATTTCTGGCCCCTCTAATTTACTCCTGTTCTCCTTTACTTCTCTATCAGTTTGTCTGTGGTTTTCCAGTAGGCTCTTGATTGTATTTTATTTTCTAGGCTTTCTCCTCTTTCTATGGTCTTTCTAAAGTCCACTCTTCACAAGGTTGCTAGAGTGATGTTCTAGACCACAGTGGAAATCTAACCATGTTGGTCTCTGCCTCAATCCCTGCTGAGGGGTTGGGGTTTAGTTCCGTGATAGAGTGCTTGTCTAATGTGCATGAGGTCCTGTGTTCTATCCCCAACACCTCACAACACACACGAAACCTGCCTGTTTTCACATATCTTATGAAGTCCAGTGTCTTGATTGTCGATTACCTGGGTCTGCATTGTGCTACCTGCCCTTCATACCTATCTGCTTGCCAGCTTCTGAAAATGCCATGCTGTTTCTTGACCCTGAGTTCAACCTTGTGCCATTTTCTCTGTCTGAAATATAAGACCATGACACATGACTTCTGGCTCTATTATCACTTAGTGAAGCTTAAACACAATTATAAAAAACTTTCATGTGTTCATTTAAAGAGAAGAAAAAGTATAATGAATTCCTGAACTCAATATTCAGATTTTAATACACTTTCTTCCTCTATACTATTGTTTTAATGTAAACCCAAGATACCATACAATGTTTCTTCTACTTCAATATGTGTTTTCAAAGGTATGGACATTTTTATATGAAATTATGTCATTTCAAACCTACAGAAATTGAAAGTGATTCTTTGAGCATCCTAATGTCCTGTGGATTATGAAAAATTCAAGTTGTTACAAAAAGTCCTTTTATACTAAAATTTTTGAATAATGATCCTAATAAGTCCATATATTAAATTTGGTTAGATTTTCAGTTCTGCTTTTATTGAGAACAGGTTCCTGCTCTTTGTTTATTAATGTCTTGTACTTGTTGCAGAAACTAGGTCAGGTATCATACAGTGTTGCATAGTCTGTTTTCTTGTGGTGTTATTTAACTTGTTTTTTTACAATATTTTCTAGATACAGAGTTTTTATTAGATTGATTTTATTCTCCGTCATTCTTTTTCTCTCTCCCTGTACCCATGCTTCTTTTCTTTGCTTCCTTCTTCCCCTCCTTTCTGCCTTCTATCTCTGAATTTCGATGTTAATATTAAACAGCAGCAGATTCAGCTGATGACAGCCCAGTTCCTTATCATAGTCATCATCAATCACTGTGCAACTGATGATCATTACTCAAACCAGTTATTTCATTAAGGATTACCAAATACTAATTACTCAGTTCTGTCTTTTCTTCCACATTTACTGGCTTTTGCTATGAAGACTTTTTACCTTACCACTAAGACCATTTGATTGTCCTGAAAAAACAGGTTGTATAAGAGAGGGAGAGAAAAAAATGATAGCTCTTTCTTTTGGATCATTTGTCTACCTGTTGTCATTCTTCAAGAGTCAAATCAGGAAATTTTACCAGTAGAAAGCCATTATTAAGCCTGTAGAATCAAAACTAAGTGTTGCTTCCCCTTGTAAGAAGTTTTGCACTTGCTTTTGCCATTAGCCCCAGTAGTTTGTTTAACGATCTTTATTGGGCTTCTGTTTTTATCTCTCTGAGTTTTTGTAAACTTGGAGGTATCTTGACATGTTTAAAATTTTTTTTATGCATTTGGTGCAAAATCTTGCTATGCAGGTTGAACTCAGAATAATCCTCCTGTTTTCAGCCTCCCCAGCACTGGGATTACAGGCATGGGCCACCATGCCTGGACTAGGTGGCCCACTCAGTGGTGGTGGGGCTGGCACAGTTTGTGGTGCTGAGGATCTAATCCCGGTCCACTGAGCTATCTCCCTGGCCCTCTTAAAGCATGTTTATCCATTCAGAGTTTTAAAAACTGTCTTTTCCTTTTAATTTTTAATTGGTTATCAGACAGATATGCGTCTTTCATGTTGTAATAGTTAAAAATGAAAAGCAGTATGAAAATGGGCATAAGTACACTGTGATCTTTCAGACCATCAACAAGTATCCAAATATGAAAACTAATATTGTAAAAATGTAATTATTGGCATGTGAAGATTTTTATGTTCCATTTTGAGGTAGCAGTAAAATATTGCAAAGATGTGCTATTATGCCATCAAAATTTTGTCATGTTGTTATCATTACACCATAAGGCAAAATTTTGAAGTTCACTTACAGAGACAAAAATAGTTTGTTGTCTCCTTTACTCTCAGAAATCCCCGAAATATTCATAAGGCAAGGTACTCATAATAAAAGGAACTTTTAGGAGGTTGTTTGGGGCAGTACCTGAGCTTTCTCCTGCTGCAGTTCACCCACACTGGAATGGTCAAGTCCTCCTTGTGGGCTGCAGGTGGGGGAGGTAGAAACCATCATGACACATTTCCCTTGTTTGCATAAAAAGTGTCTGGAGGCACACACACCAGGGTGACAGCCCTGCTTTCCTGGGAGACTTTGGGCTCTCCATGGAAGGCAGAATGTTTTCTCTAGGAGCAAATTACAAATGGTTATGGTTGCAATGGGTTGCATATCTGTGTCCCCCTCCCCAGATGCTCTAGCTCATATGTTGCAAATGGAACCCAATGTGATGGAGTTTGTAGTGGAGGCCTTTGGAAGGGGATTATTTCATAACATTGGAGTCCTCGTCAGTTGAATTCGTGCCTTTATCAGAAGAGGCCGGAGAGCTGACTCTCTGCATCCTGTGAAGACACCAGGAGTTGGCAGTCAGAGCTGGAAGAGGGCCCAGACCCGAGCTGGAACCCAACCATGCTGGGAGCCTGATCTGAAGTGCTGGCCTCTAGAATCGTGAGACATACAGTGTTTGTGTTTAAACCAGGCCATGTACAATGATTTGTTATAGGAACCTGAACTAAGACAACAGTCCAAAAGCATCATTAAGGCTAGATTTTGGGCATTGCCTTAATGAAATCATTATTAATAAAAATTATGTCTGAGAAGAATTGTGGTCCCCAATAGACACATGACCTTTGAAATGCTGTCCTTTTAAAATCAAGGTTTCTTGCATTCTATTTACGCTTTGAAAGCGGGTCATTAAACTAGTGCTGTGAGTACCTTTGAGAACTTGATGGATTCCATAAAATTGTGTGTAAAAACTTAGGTCTATGCATCTTTTTTTCTTTTGGCAGAAAGAAATCGTATGTCTTATCAGAGTCTTAAGTATTTAGAACCCCTCCTCCCCTAGTGTCCTTATTTTTTGCCCATAAAGCAAGAATAAAACATTTCTGCCCATATGGAATTTTGGAAACATCTGCCTGACCTGAGATTTGATTGCTAGGTCAATCTTGTACACATAGTAAAATGAATTCTGATTTCTCATAACTTACACTTATTGTATGAGTCAGAAATATTTACTGTAGAGGAACATTCTAACAATCCCCAATTTTATGTGCTTTCACTTGCACATGAAATATGACACACTTAAAAGACCAGATTTTATATGTTTGCTGCTTGAATTAAACTACTTCAAATAACACTGATTTAAAAAAAATTAGATCTGACCTTTCCAAAGAATAGTAACTGGCTCTTCATTTTCTCATCCATAGAAACTAAAACAGAATGGGTAAGAAGAATACCACATTAACTTGGGATCCAGGTGGGCAGTTCTGTCCTGTGTAAGTGGTGAGGGGCAGGTCCAGCAACAGGGGACAGTGAGTTGAAAGCTCTTGGCTCGGAGTTCTGGGGACTCCTATGGAGGTTTTTATGGCAGAAAGAGCAGGGTGAAACAGTGAATGCTTTATATGTGTGTTGAGTTAAATGAGTCGTGTGTTGGTACCATTAAATAAATCGAAAAGATAGCATCTAGAAATTCCCCAGACTAGCAAAAAGATACTAGAAGCGTAGAACTATAGAACCAGAAGCAAACTTTAAAAGTTCAGTTTCAGCTTGCCCATTTATTTCAGATTATTTCCTTACCTGTAAAATTGGGATTATTATGAGTGAATTAACCTTATAGTGTTCTTTTGCAAATTAAAAGAATAATTATGATTGAAATACTTAGCAAAACTGCAGAAATGTTTGCTTCAGATGTACTAAAAATAGGAAAAAATGAAAAAGAAGAAATGCCAGTTAATATAGCAGTGTGTGTTTGGGAGAGAAATTACTAATTCTTGGCTGGCCAGCGTTCCCTGTCTGAACACACACACACACACACACACACACACACACACACACACACACCCTCTATCCTTCCAGGTATGGTTTAAAGCTCTTAAGTAAGGTAAGCATGGCAGGGTTGTTAGTGTAGTGTTTCATATTGAAGAAAATTTGTTGTACTCATGGTACATATAAGTTTGAGAAATTGTGTACTGTTTGTAAAATTAAAAAAAAATTGCTCTTTGATCCACTTGGCTGGTTGATTGCCTCAGATATAGTTAAAGTTAGCTGTGCAACATCAGTGTAACACTGTGAATAGCACTTTGTTTTTAGAGCACCTGTGTTCGCTGGGTTTGTTTACAAATTCTTTTCGTTAGGTTTGTCAACCTTAAGGCTAAATATGGACATATTCAAAAGAAGTTCCATTTTTTCAATTGTTTAACAAACCACTGCCTTCTTATTTTTAATTTCCAAAACGTCTATTCTCCTACAGTGATTGCATTCCTCTAATAGGCCTCCACTTCTCTTTTCCTTTTGTTTCTTTGGATTCTGTCTATGTTCTACACATACCCCAAAGTTTTCCATGTGTAAGCTTTCAGCTCAAGTTCTGTTGAGACTGATAGTGATATTATGCAAACATCGATCCGATTTAGCAGATTGAGCTATTGTTTCTGAACTTGCAACAACAACAAAATCAACAAGCAGGAGGTGGGCACAGCTGGATGGCCTAGGCTTTTCCGAATTTAGCTATAAAGTTACAACACAATCAGATTTTAAAACTATTTGACTAATGCCACAAGTAAACCCCAAGTAGTGCACACAGTCTCTCAAGGTTTTATTTTGTCCTTAATCTGTATTGCCTCTAATATATACAATTTGCAAACCCCAAATTGAGATGTAATAATTAAGGTGATTATGACGTTTGCTTCCCCTCACCTGCACCTCATCTCATCGCAGCATAAAAAAAAAAAATGAGGGCAGCCAGGTTGCTTGGATATATTGTAATTGCACTTCCTTTGAATTAGTTTGAGGCTCAGTGTTCTAAGCTTTTTAATCCACTCATCAAGATAAATATGAACTCAGAGAAGATAAGGTTTGTTTAAAAAGAATATGAACTAAAATTTGTATCATGGTCCATTGGGAGCAGAATGGAGAAGAATAGGTACTGTTTTCATGTTTATGCTTAGAACTCATTTATAAAACTGTCTACTATGTTTTGTACTTGTGATAGCTTTCAGAAGCATTACATATTTTGGAAATGATGTGCACATCCTTTAAATTTTAGGGCTGTCATGAAAGAGATGTGCCATGTTTGTGTATTTGTGGAGCATTATAAATTTTCCTAGTTAAAGTTATATTTCCACATTTTGTTGATGATTCTACTACTTTAACACTTAATAAACATAACTGGGAATTAAGTATTGGTTTAATTGAAAAGCTCTTGTGTGACCTGTCATTTAAAGCTTTTTTTTTAAAGTTTAGATTTGTACTTTGAAAATATTACTGTCAAGGTTTTAGTTTTTGCTGAGGCTCATAATTAAAGGACTGTTTCTTTTTGTAAGAATAAATGAACAAGTAAAATTATTGACATGCTTAGCATCTGAGAAGTTCCTAGTTTAAAGAAACAAGTATTGATATTATTAAGTTCTACAACAATGATTGAAATATGTCTGTAATAAAATTAGACAATAAAGTGACCATATTAATTTGACTACTTATTAATTATGTTAAAATGATTGATATGAAGCAAAGCTACTGGGGCATAGCCCTAGACTTAAGAAAGTAAAACAATGACTGTACTCCTCTGTAATTTGATTGGAAAAATTTGAATTTCTAATCTGAGAATCTTAAAATATGATTATCCAGTCTAGATAACTGATCACTTAGACTGTGATTTTCCTAGTATTGAGTTTTATCAGACTCATGGTAGAGTCCCTGAAAGTAGCCCCTCTTGTTTTTAATATATTCATTCAAAAATATTTTGAGATGATTTTAGAATTACAGTGAGTTGAAAAAATGAGTTGATTTTTACCTTCGCCTAGCTTTTGTCAATGTTAACAAATTTTATAGCCATAGTACAGTAATTAAAGCCAGGAAATTAACATTAGATGCCATACTGTTACTATAAATAGACCATGTTCTAATTTTAATAGTTTTCCCACTAGTGTCATTTTTGTTGCTTAAGGTCTACTTCAGGATCCTACGTGGAAGTCATTTGTTCTATCCTCTTAGTCCTTTCTACTAATGATGTCTCTTCAGACTTCTCTTGTCTTTGATGACATTGACAACTTTGATAAGTACTGGATAATTATTCTGCAGAATGTCTCTCAATTTGAGGTTACTTCCTGTCATCAGATTGAGGACATACATCAGTGCCAGGATACCATAGAAGTAATGATTTTCTGAGGGGATTATACCAGGGGCAGCTATGACTTTTTGCTGAGGCAGGGCCATCTTGAACAGCTGGTTAAGGTGCTATCTGCTGCCTTTCTGTACTGTAAATTAACCGTTTCTCCTCATTGAATTAATAAATATCTTGGTATAAATACCTAGACTATGCAACATCTTCTTTCTTCTTGATCTTTTGTGCATTATTTTAGTACTCATTAATACATCTTGTTTACAACAGTTATTAGTGTAATATTCTAATTGTGATTTTTGTATTTCCCTCTTTTGTATTCATTTGTCATATTTCTTTAATGAAAAGCCTGTTCCTCCTCTTTTATTGATTAATGCATCCAATGATTTGTCTTTATCATCAGTACACTTGATGAGTTCCATCAATGTGGATGTATATTTAATTTTATTTTATAGTTTATGGTCTAATACTCTATTACTTAATGGCTGAAATGGTTTCCTTTTTGTCCACTGGGAACTCTTCAAGTTGGCTCGTTTCCTTCCTTTATTATCTTCTTATTTTCTGGCCCTAAGACTTGGTCAAATTCAACTCTTTTCCCTCCCCATCGTGCAATCAGCCACTTCTTCAGGGAACCTCCTTTGTAGTGACAGCACACCATTTGTGATATTTAGAAACAAGGTCTTACCTAAATGATGAGAGCATCATTTAGGAACTAAGGTCTTCTCCTGGAATATATTAAAAAGAATTATGATTTTTAGATGGTTCTATAAAAAGCAAGAAATGGTAAGTAAATCATCAGACTGTTCAAAGGTGTGTAGTTGTAGCCAAGAAAGCTGCTTCCAAGGGTTAGGTCTGAGAACTTCATGGGAGGTGGAGTGAAGAGGTTGTAGGGACATCTACGGCTTTTCACAAGATACCCTAGAAGCACATGGAGCTATCTTTACCTTTTGCAAACAATATACTTTCTCCTTCTTTTCCTTTTCCTGGTTTGACTAAGAATTACACTGTGCCAGCGAGGAAATGTTTTGTTTTTGCTACCATTTGAAAGTATGAAACGTGTAACCAAAGCAAAATCAAAAGCTAGAGCCAAACATAGCCCATTAAAAAGAACAGTTCTTTTCAAAGTCTTGTGTGTTCGTATTTGGTATGTGAGAAAGAGCTGTCTCAGGTTAGTTGTCCGCACCGGTTGTCTCAGTTGAAATATTACACGCATATATCTTATCCCTGTCCCTGATCCTCCTCCCAGACAACTAAGGGAGCATTTTGGTGAAAATAATGCAGACTCAAAAAGATCACAACCTTAGTGCTAAAACTGCTCTTAATGAGGTGCTGGGTATGAATTAATTAAATTAGTTTACCCCTCCTGTGGCAAGCTCTGTTTAGTGTTTGTCTGGTTGCCTAATTTATGAGGATAAAATTATGGTACAGTCTCTGCCTTGCTTGTTTTCATCAAAGAGATGGGCTAATTTGCAATGAAACTTTATCAATCAGATCATGCAGTTAGAAGCCCCTCCCGGCTCTGACTAATGAATGTAGGTTGTTTGAGTCAGTCACACACAGCACATCCTGTTGCTGCGGGGAGGGGGGAGGTACACTGGCCAAGGATTGATTATAGGACTTGTTGTTTCTTTTCTAGCAAGTGGATACCCAGCCATTCTTTTTTTCTGTTTCTTAGCATGTTGATGGCTTTTTGATTATCTTTCTTTTTATACAGGGTATGAGTTTAAAAGTAGAAAGTATGTAAAAAATGTTGGTTTGTATTTGTTTGGGAGAAAGCAAAGATTGCGCATTTCATATTGGAACAGCGGTAGCTAAGAACTCTCAACAATGGGTGAAGGAATAATAGTACAACTGGCAGAGAAATGGAGAGTTTTGAAAGGCAATATCCTTCAATGTTGGGAAAGTAATGAAAGGTCAAAATGAAGCTCAATAGAAAAGCCATTATGAAAGGAAGGGGGAGAATTTGGCTTTTATGTCGCTGTCAGGATTTGGGATTTGTTTTCTTTTTATTCTGACAAAACTCTTTTGGGGTGTGTTTTTTTTCTCTTCAATTCAAACAGTTTATACAAGTGTTATTTTAAACTTCCTTGTGTTTACATCATCATGTCTTTTGAAAAGAAACTTTTTTTTTTCATTTTTGTTATCTGGGAATTTTTAAAGACAAAACCACTGTTTCCAAGACACACACACACACACACACACACACACACACACACACTTTCCTGTGAGGAATGTTTCTATTTTTTCTGCCTGATTGAGAAATAAACAATAAGTATGGGATAATGCAAGCCCTTAATCTTTCCAATATTTTGTAGGGGATTACATTATAACTTTATATTCATTTCCACATATTGTGGGATTATTTTGACAATTTATGCTACTTCTTCACCACTGATTAGTTACTTTATAAAACACTCAGCATGGAAAGATACTTTGCAAATACAAAAATGGCACAAAGCTTCATGTCAGGCAGCAAGCTGGTGGCAGAACTGGATTTAGGATTTCGAGTTCTGACTTCTGTCCTGTCATCAGGCCACTAATCTGCTTGATTTTCTAAAAGAATTTGAGGCCTGAGGACAGAAGATGCCAGAGACACGTTTCCAAAGACATGAGTCACACTGGGTGGTTTGATAGAATAAAATCTGTGTTTATTTTGCAGAGGACTGTTGAGCAGATATTAGAGAAAGACATTTCATCATTATGTTCAACTTTATACTTCGTAGCATTGTACTTTCTGTTCCAATAGCTAACAGCACGAAGTTCACAGTGGGTCCTTTCTTGTTCTCTCCTGGGAGTTTTCTATTTAAAAAACAGAAAAGCAGATTTTTCATGTTTTATCAGACAGACTAAAAAATGTTATTAGTATCCTTTGGCTGGATTATTAAAGCAGGCCTTAATCTGTCCTATGCTAGGCTTTGCCTATGTGGCTTCTTCCTTCTGACACTAAAAAGCATGCCCGACGTGAATTAAGTCTGGTTCTCCTCCACTGCATTTGCACTGTCTAGCCTGGATTGTTCTTTCTTCCCTGAACATATATTCTTCTAGACTCCTGTATGCACTTGCTCCTGTTTCCCCTTTCCTGCAGGGCCCCAAACATTCATCTTTGGTGAGCTGTCACATCATTTGCTAAGATCATATCTCATGCTTTCACTGTTTGAATCTTTTCTTTCCTGTGAGATGCAAGAATTTTCTAATAATCTCTATGGCACTCCCGCCCCCCAATTTTGTGTGGCATCTATGTGTCTGGCAGCATTCTGGGTGCTAGGAGGAAACGGGTGGCCAAAAGCACATGTCTCCTGGTCTCTGGCGAGGATGGGGAAGGAGAACAATCAAGTGAATACAATTAAAACATACTTAAGTGATGACGATAACATATGCTGTGAATATAGCTAGAAAATTATAGTAGAATGCTGTTTGGATGAAGGGAGAAAGCGACACCAGCCAGGTGAGGTGGATTGATGTGGAGGGAGCTGCTCTTAGAAGGTACCACTGGAGTGTGATCTGAATAGGGAGAAAAAGCAGGCATGAAAAGGTCTGGGAGCAGAGGGTGAGGCAAGCGTGAGGACCCTGTGACAGCATTTTATGAGTTCCAAGAACAAGGGCAAGGTCAAATGTGTGCATCTCAGTGTGCCGAGAGGAGTAGCTACATGGCCTGAGAGCAGTGGGAAGGGGCTGGATGGTGGAGGGCCTGGTGACCCAGTGACATGCAGGCTGGCTTCAAGGTCTTAATAAACATTTAGAGAGAAAGGTGTCATGATTATTCTTTCGATTCACTTTATTCCGGTCATTAGTATAGTCCTTCTAAAGTGGTAGATTATAGTGTTTTAGGGTAGGAATTATATTCATAGCTATGCAGCAGTCAGTAAATATTTGTCAAAGTGTTGACTGCTTTGGGGCTTCTGAAAATTCCTAATTTTAGTATTATCTGGAATTAATATTTTACTGAGACAGTTTTACTTACTTTTTCTCCTTGCTGACACAAAATGCCAGATGCCCAAAATTAAGGAAGGAAAGGTTTATTTAGCCCACAGTCGGTGGAGGTTTCAGTCTATAACCTGCTTGTTCCAAGGCAGGGTGGTGAGGCACAGGTGCAACTATTCGAGGTGGCCAAAGACAGCAAAAGCAGCAAGAGCAAAGAAGAGAAGAGTAAGCCTCTTTTCCTCCCTCACATTTAAGCAGGCTGTGGAGGGCAGGAGGGGGCAGTAAGCACTCACACCATCTCCTTGACTTACTCTTGCATGGGATGAGGATGTTTACAAAGTAAGACTCCTGAGGCCGGCAGAGTTGCTTAAACATCTAAAGTTCTCGCGTTGACCCAGTATATCAACCATTACAGAGTTAAGATCCTGCGCCGGCTGTGTGCTGGTGGGTGCCATCAGGATCTCTGAGGAAGACAGAGACTGAAAGAGCATGGGTCTGATGCTCTAGAGGCTGTGCAGCCAAAGAACTGGGATTAGAGAAATCTGGGAGCCAGTTTTTCTGGGTCGGAATCCCAGCTCTGTCTCTGTCTTGCTTGTTGTTTGGAAAGTTACTTAATCTCTCTTAGCCTTTGTTTCCCTTCCAGTAAAATCTTGATGCTAATATTATTTGCCTCATTAGTCTGTCATGAGTCTCAACTGCAACTATTCATGTAAACGTAGAGAATGATACCTTCCAATGGCAAATGCCCAGTGAATCCCCCAAACCTACGACAAAATCTGTCCACAGTGTCAGTGTTGGAAGGCTTTTGTGGAGAATTTATTGAGTTGTGAAAGTATTCTTGACCTCCTTGGCTACTTTACCTGGAAATTTGTGATAGTTCTGTGGATAGCAAAATAAAGCAGAAGAAATTAATTAAAAAAAATAAACACAAGCAAAAACTTGCGCTTTGTTAGTGATAGCTGACAACTATACCTTCGTTAAGTAACATTTAGTTGGGGAGAGAGACCAAGCCATTTGGAGAACAATAACAGCCTAAATAGGTCTTAGAAGTTTTTTCATGATTGATTCAACTATAAAATTATGTATGTAAAAAACCATAGCTTGGCTTTGGCCCTGATTGAACCATATTCCATATCTTACTTTATATATTTATAAATATATTGTGCAGCTTCATGACGGTTCTGTCCTCAGTGAGGCTAGGTGAGACTATTTCCGGGTAGCTTCCTCTAGTCTATTGCAAAAATCAGGACAGCTTAGTGTCATTTGTCACATACTCCACACTTAGTGGTGCTTGTAGAAACCACAGACAATGGGGACATTAGCTTTTGTACCTTGGGAAAGAGCCCGAAGAACTTGTATAATCATAAGGAAAAAGGTCTAGAGTAGTAAGGTCAGCATAGGTGCTTTAACCAAGTTATACTTTAGAGGTTTGATTTCAGGGAAGCTTAAATTACATAAATGTGTTCTTTGGATTCCTTTTCTTTTATTATCATTAATACACAGAAATTTTGGATTGGAAAATGTAATAGAAAGGAATGGTGAAATTCAGACTGGAGTCCTTTGAGGGTGTGGTTTATTGTTCCTTTTCCAACTCTTAAATAATCCTGAACACTAACCAGCCAAATAGAAATATCCCCCAAGGCTTTTTATACTGTTGTTTTGTTTCTTTCCTGCTACTCCCAGTAACATTACATAAGCTACCTGGAAATTGCACAGCTCAGCTGCCCAGAGCCACACAGTCAAAACCTGAATTCTCAATTCTTTAAACATATGTATGAAGCTGGGTAATTTGAGGATGTTAAGAAAGAAGAGAAGTGTTTTGACTTTACACTTAAAATTTGCATTTACAAATGACATTCTAAAGTGAATGACACTTTATCTAATTATTGTTCTTCTTGTATAGTCAGAGCCAAAGAAGACAATCCATGTGTCTCCAGATTTGTAGTTTGATTTAGCTTTTTTCAGAAATTTTACACAGACTTAAAGCCATCTCTTGATATTTTGGCATTACTCTTCTTTATGGGTATTTTTTTCCTTTGTGTAGGAGTTGTTTGAAAATGAGCAGAAGTTGGAGTTATTAAGGTTTTGGAATTCCACCTGCTTCCACCTCTCCTAGTTAACTCTGTTTATGAGGCCAGACCAGTTCAAATTAATATTCTCTTGAACTGTTAGTTAATTGTACCATTTTCTAGTGAACTTATTGTCACAGAATAAATTTAAGGAATCCACTTCTTATTTCTCTCAATATAGTCTAAAAATCTAGAGTGATTTATAATACTTGGAAAGATTAAAAAATCCCAACCTTGTCTTTGCCATTGCTAGGAAAGGACTCTTGGAATTCACTTGATAAATGCATGTCTGATCACTTGCCCTACCACTGACTTCTTATCCTTTGAGTTCTTTTGATTTCATTATCAAATACATACCTTTCCTGGGCCTATTTGTTAATAGGTAGTATTAGTAAGTATTTCAGTGTTGAATGTTGACACATAAAGTATATGCTACATGACCTAAAATATTTTCTTTACTTATACCCTGAACCTAAACCAGAATTGGTTTGTGTCTTTTTGGTCTCGTTTTCCAAACTAACTAACTTAGAAGTAACCATTATTCTCAAATGTTTACTCAAAATGAAACAAATCAGCATCTAAATGTGTTATTGATTGGTAGTCTTTAATGGAACCTTGTTAAATTCTTTAGATTTGAATTCTTATGGGTTATTTTTTTGTGTGTGAATTATCTTTTCTGAGTAAGCTTTCTACCACTTATCTATCTTTTGGGCTCATTCATCATTTTAAATGCAAGCAGGAAGAGAACAAAAACAAGTTTCTAATTTGTCCTTCACATTCTCTGATTCTGTAAATATTTCATACTGGCTTCCCACTGGAGAAGTGCGCTGGGGCTGGGTCTCATATTTGGTCTATGCCCACATCAGATGCTTAGAAGAATGTTGCTAAGTGATTAAATCACTTTGTGACTTCTTTTTGGAGCCAAACTGAAAAACAACCTAGTCCCACTCTTCCTCAGCAAGCATCAGCTGATAGCTAAATGTCCTTAATTTCACTGTGGTTCACTGTCCTTAATTTCACTGTAATTTTAATGTGGTTATCATTAATAGCAAGATAGACTTTAATTTTTCTGTATACAACTTTATAACAAAATTGGCTATAAATAGTAGGTTAGCCTACTATTGTGGTATCAGAGAATAAAATTACCTTTTAAAGGCAAAACTGATATAACATTCACTAGTCAAATCTAACACATAATGACACCCAAGTCCTATGTCTTTGGAGATAAATTTGTTTTGTAAATAAATACTTCTGTAAGAATGATTCATTTGTTTTCATGTTTTCTCATTGTAGTTAGTAGTTATGCTTTATAGGAAATTGTGGCACATGGGAACTCTTTCATCACAGACTTCTGTTTACTTAGAATGCTGTAGCTTACACTACAATGCAAGGCATTAAGATGTACAAGCAATTCTTTCTTTGAAAGCACAGTGTATCAGTGATTGTTTACTAGAGAAACAGGTATAATACAAGTGATATAAATATATAAGAATTCATAGGTTGGCTTACAGTGGCCACCCATAGGGTCCAGTGTGGAAGAGGGCAAAAGGTCTGTCTGCACAGTGGAGATCAGAAGCAGCAAGATGAAGACATGGAGCCTGAGTAGTATCAGGATTGGCGAGTCCTTATCAGGAGGCCCAAGGTTCTGTGCCAGAAGGCCAGAGGGTCTTACCTGGAAGGATGAAGGGCTGCTGCGAGAGTCTGAAGAGTCTGTGCTGAAATCCAGGAGACAGTGTCCACAGTGAGAGTGGAGACTGGACTCGTCCAGAGGAAATGGAAGCAATTTTTCCTTTGTTTCCCTTTATACCATTCTGGCAGTAATCCTGCATCCAGTGGGTCTTCCACACCCAGAACCATGCTGAGCCAATTTAGTTGGGTGTTAGTTACTCAGGTTGACACAATCAACCATCACACACAGGTAACAGTTATGATGGAGGGTGTGCTCGGGAGAGATGGATACTCCTTGAATTCAGTGACTTTTATATAGTGACTTCAGATATGTTGTGCAATATTTGTTAGTTTTTCCATATAAACTATGATGATAATAACCTGTGCTGTCAGTTTTATATTGCTCTTGTGAGGATAAGATGAGATAGTATATGTGAAGCACTTGGAAAATTTCAAGGGTATTATTGTCTGCCATCCTTTTTGTTGGTTTGTCCACATTGGGAGCCCTCTAGGTTCTGCCTTGACACCTGATCTTCAGGAAGCAGCAAGCTCATTAGGTCCCAAGAATACCTTGCCTTTGTACACTATACTCTGTGGGTTTACACTATTTGTATTTTGCTGATTAGTCTCCCTACTCCTATCTGGTATAAGGCAAAGGAAAAAGCATGGAATCTTTCAGCCTGCCTTATCACTCTGTGTGTATGTGCGATTAAATCAGCTGTTTTGTTTTTTTTTTTCTCTGTTTAAGTTATTTTCATTTTGAGTAGGGAATCTCTTTAGATTTCATTCTTTCTAAAGAACTATATATTTTTTAATTCTTCTGTGTCACCCAATTCTATAACTGAGGAAGTTAACAATTGATATAAGTACTTCTTGTTTCAAAACAAATTGTATTGCTACTGATACTGAGTTTTTAAAAATAACCTTTTTCTTTTAGAGAGGTTTAGAATGATAGAACTACTTTTTGTAGTTCAAAAAGTTACCATGAAGGTGCCTAAGGAGATAGCTTAGTAGACTAAGCGCTTGCCTGGCAAGCGCAGGGTCCTGAGTTCAATCCCTGGTACTGGAAAAAAAAAAAGTTTCCATGTACTCCTCATCTAGTTCCCTCTGTCACTGATATACTACTTTGGTATGTTAATTACATTACAATGAATGAACCATTACTGACACATTAATATTAACTGAATTTTATTCTTTGTCCTGATTTCTGTAATTTTTCCTTAATGCCTTTTTTCAGTGTGTGTGTTCCAGAATTCCACTCAGGATTCAGTATTCCATTGAATATATCTCTTAGGCTTCTTTTTTATTGTGACAGTTTTTAAAACTTTCCTTGATTTTAATGATCTTGACAGTGTTAAGTGCTGGGGACACTGGCTTTTAAACAAAAATTTCAAATTTACTTATTATAAGAAAATTATCAGACTTAGTTCTCAACCATAAATAAACTCCCAGAATGGAAAAAGAATATCATTTATTGGATGCTTTAGCATAGGCAAACCTCAAAAAATTCAAACCTTTTTGGCAAGTGGTTTGTAAAGTAGATAAATAGATTTGGATGGATTGGAAATGATGATGTTATATTATCAAATGAGTTTATGACAACTAAAAGCATTTTATTCAATGAAAAAGGCCAGGTTGAAGAAATCATCAGAAGGTTCTGTATCCTTGATATATTTGAATTTTCTATTTAGCTGTATTTTTTCTTAAAATTTTTAATGTATAGAGTTTCACATTTTAAAACTTACATGAGGCCTTCTGTATTGCAACAAATCTACACAATTTGACACACCATTCTTTCACAAAAGACCAATTTTCATCCAAAGTATCAAGAACAGAAATATAAGTGTCACTTGTAGACTGTAAGAAGTGATTCAGGTAAGGTAACATTGCTTAGCATCACTTGCCAATGATAAGATGGCTTTAAGTGTTTATTATAACTCGACTCTCTGTTTCTTTTAATACTTGAAGGGATTGAGTCATTGACTTTTCAAAGCGACTTTACTCAAGTCTACGAAATGATTACTTTTTATCATTTCGTGATTATTATTGGCCTTGCACTTTATAGCCAGAAACCTGTCCCTGCTGTATTTACCATCGTTGAGACTGACTAACCTTCCCAAGATAAATATACCATAGTGTGATATTTGTTTTAGTTTAGCCAATGTATTTCCTCTAAGAGAAAGTAGTCTTGTCTCTGTTTCACAAAAACGTGAGACTTTTCAGGGACGTTTAAAGTAGTGGAGGATGAAGCAAATCAATCAACATGCAGTTCTTTTTATAATCTGACTTCTTTTTTTATTTTTTATTTTTTTTATAATCTGATTTCTTGACCAAAATCAGCAGCTCTTTTCAGTTGTTGAGCTTTCCTAGGGTCTGTGCTTGGTCTTGGAATTGTGAAGACATTTTAACCAGTCTGAAACATACATAGCTCATAGACAAATATGAAGGAGAGATGCTGGCAGTGTTTCCTTCCTCTTTTGATTAGTTTGAGTGAAGCTTCAAAGCTTAAGAAGTTGAGATGAAAAATGAAGTATGTGTGTCTGCTTGTAGTTCTCACTTTCACCGAAGCTGTTTATACTTCCTTGTCTCAAAGCAGTGAAATGGGGTGAATTTCTTGGGTTCGTAATTCAGCAGATACATTTAGAACATGTGGCAACCTGCTGGGTTATGGTTTACCTTAAAACAATTTGCTAGCCTTATGAAATAGCAAATCCTTAATAGCAGTAAAAAGGCAAAGCGTAATTATTAGTTTATTCCAATGAGAAGAAGGAAAGATGAAATGAATTCTGATGGGGACATACTTTGTGTGAGGAGTCTTCAATGTAGAGAATGGCCTTGGATTTGAAATGTGATTCCTGTGTTTGAACAAGAGGGATCTTATAGTTCATTTCTTTTCCCCTTCCTCAGCCCCCTCTCTCCTTGTCCTTTATGATTTTCTGTATTTATTAATCAAATATGTTTTAGTTCCTCCTGTACATCAAAGTACTTTCATGTATCTTCACTTTTAAAAGTTTGATTCTAATAAACTTTCCAACATTGAAAACCTATAATTTATAGGTTTTCTATGTAAGGCAGAGCCTTAGAATTTTTTAAAAACCAAAATACACTCTCTTGAATATAGTTTTGGTAGTACATACAGGAAGGATGTTCAGGACTATCATGATTAATAGGAAGGAGGTTAAATCCCCTGGCAAACGCTGTTCTCCTAAGAGTGGGCTCTTGAACCCTTCCCAGAAAGCATGTTTTAGGTAATGCCACAGGCAGGAAAAAATTTCCATGTAAGGGCCCAATTCAAGTCAGAGTTACAGATCAGTTGTCTTGGGTTTTACCACAAATGTAAATCACAGAACCCAGCTTACAAAGTCATCTGTAATTTCCCCATTAACTAGTTCTTTCACTTGAAGTGTACACACGCCAGCATGAATTGCTACCACCCAGGCAGCAGCCTTGGCATGCTGAGAGAAAGAAGGAATAAAAGAGATGTGGGGGTTGGTTGGTTGGTTGGTTGGCCTATCTTCATTGGCTTTGGGATGAAAGGAATGAAGTTAAGTCTGTTTTACCTCTTATTTTGAATGTGGCAGCTCTTTTGGTGTTTTGTTATTTTTAAAATCTTTTTTTTTTTTTAAGAGGTGATATCATTTTTAGCCATGTGTTTTAGAAACTTGGTACTAATGTTTAAGTCAAAATAGGCATAAAGGAATCATGCTTCCAGTAACAGTTAGAAAATGAGCAATAGACAATAAAAAGGAAATGAGAGAGTTTCTCCATGCCCATTTTGGATATTTATATGGATTTTGGAGTTCTCCAACCCACCCACACAACACCATTAAAAAAAATATGGTGTGTGTATCAAATGCAGCCTGAATTTCCATGAAAGCTTTCCAAAAGAAACTATGAGCTGCCCATGTTACCAGTTTTTCCTGAATATTCCTGTGTAAGTGGAAAAAAATAGCCATTTGGGATTCAGCCACATTTGGGCACACTGGCTTCTTACCTGTTTCAGAATGCAGTTGCATAGTACTGCTGGTCAACTGTAAAGAAACTACTGTGTAAAAAGGAATAAGTAAATAAAAAGGAAAAAGAACAATAGGTCAATTTATCCTAAGTAGAAGGAAAAGCATGTTGAAAGTTCTAGAAAAGTAATGTATTTCCTTCTTATTCCCTTCCACTTTTTGAATATTCAATGTCTGCCTTGGGGTCAGTTTTGGGAAATCACGGGCCAAAAGTTTAAGAAACGATTCTTTTCTTTAATTCAAAAATTTGTACAAGTTCACATTGAAATCCAAATCTGTTCTAGGTGAACTGGGTACTTTTCTTGCTCAGCATCTTGATAGATTGTACCTGGAGGAAAGCCAAGGGAATGAAAAGTAAATGAGTAAGTGGCCCCTCATCCGTTCGTTACTGCGTCTCTTCTGTATCATTGTCTTGCCATGCATATGTGACCAAGCAGCATGCCAAATGTGTGAAGTCCCCCTAACCTGCAGAAGAACTTGTGAACCTAAGAGAGGTTGGCTCTAAGAACATCGACATTGACTTCCTCTCCTCTTTCAGGGGGCAGTACTGAATGAATGTGAAACTGTATGCCTTTGTACATCATGGTAAAGGTTACAGAATATCTGGGTTGCCTGTGTGGGTTACTTTTCTTAGGCAGAAATCCCTATGTGTAGTTGCAAAGGCTGAGGGGAGGGGAAAATCAGTCCAGGTTGATGTAGAAACCAAGGGAAAACCCACACCCCTCTATGACTTTCATAGCCTTCTTTGCTGGGAAGAGATGTGCTCATGCTCTTCCTGGGAAATATGGCCAACTTGTCACCTGAAAATGAAAACATATTAATTGTTAGATTACCTAAAATGACAACCTTTTAAACCACTTGACAGTTCTGTATTTTACTGCATAATCAGAAGGCAAGAATTCCTGCAACCTTGCAGCTATTTGGAAGGTTTTTTTTTGTCTAGTGAAAACGCCCCAAACTTAATTGTAAGGATTTTTCTCCTTTTCTCTTTATTCTTCTTTCCAGACATCTTTTCTTCATTTGAAGAAGGTGTAGACACTGTCTGAGGTGACTGAACAGCCTTCTTAAGCCTATTTAAATCCAAGGAGCCAGAGAACCCCACAACCCAACCCCAAAAGATTTGCCTTGACCCTCTCTCTCATACTCACCCTCTCACTTGGAGGAGGTCAACTGGAATCTTGTTTTTCCTCAGTCACATACTCAACTATGATGCCTGACAGTGAGAGGTGGACAGGTATACACACTGCAGTCTACAGGAATGAAATGATTCCAGTGTCTCCATCACTGTCATTTAGGAAAAAGGAGTTGAGGTTACTGAAAATTGGAATACAACCATCACTACTTTCCTCTTTAAGAGATTTGGATGTCTGTGTTGGCATAAAAAGGTCACTTGAGGCCCGAGGGGTTTCACATTGTTCCTTTAAGTTAGACCTTCAATGCAAACTATTTTCAACACTTGCCATGAAGAACAAATGACCTTTCGTCACTTGCCCAGAAGACAAATGGTACATTAACACAATAAATATGGTTTGCTGGGATCTTGTCCCTTCCTGGCTTTTAACTGTCTCCTACAATATTTTTAAAATGTAGCATCCTTGAAACTCTTAGATTTCAATTAACTTGTTATACTTTAGCTATGGATTTTATAACAATGCTTAATACAAATCAACCAATAATATCCTCATTTAAAAATGTATTTAGAAGAATATGGACTTGATTATTCTGAGTGCAGAAGGGTCTGGCTAAACATTGGGCTGGGATATAGGTAGATTTTAAAACATTGGCATTTCTTTCTTGTGACAAAATAAAAAGTTAAACATTAAATATTTTCAAAATGAAATGCAAAAAAGTTTAGTCACTTTTACAGACTTAGTGACATAGATTTTTTTTCCCTAAGTCATCAATCAGTTAGGCATTGTCTCTAGGAACTAGTTTCTTGTGGCAAATAATAGGATGTGGCCTGTAGTATAAGAAACGGAAGAATATTTGTATTCCTAAGTAAAAGCAAACATTTTGTCTCAGTTGAAGAGATTCATGATGATGCATTCCATTGTCTGCTTTCCTTTTCCCTTTTTAACCTCCACATCCTTTGACAGCTTGACAAACTCAAACTAAATATTTTCATTTTGCTCCAGGGAAATAAGACTCATTTAGTTTTCTTCTACTGTTTTAATTGGGAGATAAAGGTGCTCCCCAATCCTACTGTAGAAGGATCAGAGCCAAACTCTTTTTATCTTCTGCTTTCTGGATAGGGAATGTAATGAATCCTAATGTCCCAAGTCAAAAACTATTGAAAGTATTCTTATTTGGAAAACAGAGATGATACCGGCTAGTCTGAACCTGGTGGGAGAGACATTTATTCATCTACTGGCCACTGCTTCACTAGTAAAGTGGACATTAGGGGTCATGATGCTGACAACTTGTTTGAATGGGATCCAGAGCTAAGTATGCACTTGTTTCCATGGAGAAATATCTCCAGAATTTGAATGTCAGAGGTAATTTTTATTCTTCTGGAATAGCTCCTTGTGCTAAATGGAGTATTAAGGAAGATTTTAACTTGCATTTTTTTTTAAATGAAGAAATGAGCTATGTAAAATAGTCAAAGAATTATCAGGGAATGTTATTTTCTTCTTGTAAATCTAGCCTTCTCAAATAACAGCTTTGTAGGCTTTTAATGACGCCTTTGTTTTTATAGTATGATATATAGTCTCCTTTTAGTATTCAGTGCTGTTCATAAAAGAAATTCTAAGGAAATTTAGAGAATATAGGCTAGGGTTATTTTTTGGTTGTAGTTGCTTTGTTTGTTTGTTTGAGACAGGGTCTCACTGTGTAATTCAGGCTGGCCTTGAACTCACTATATAGCCCAGGCTGGCCTTGAACTTTCAGTGATCCTCTGACCTCAGTCTTCCAAATGCTGGTATAACAGGCACACACAACTGTATGCAACTCTATAGGCTAGATTTTGCAAAGTTAAAACTTGTAAATAAATATTTACTTACTCTACTAAGAATAGCTATCATCAAAAAATCAACCAATAACAAATGTAAGTAGGTGTGACAGTGGTGGTGGGGTCTTCATTGTTGATGGGAGTGTGAATTGGTACAACCACTATGGAAAATAACATGGAGATTCCTCAGAAAACTAAAACTAGGCATTCTATTTAGCCCCGCTCTTACCCTTGTAGGTATTAAAGATTTAAAAGCATCAGATGTACTTTTTTAGTTTATAAATCTGTTGTGGATCTTTATGCATGATAAAATTCTAAGGATTTATAAGTTCAATAAGTGAATCTGAAGCTGGCAAAAATGGAAGTGTGGAGAGAAGGAAGAAAAAAAAAGAATTGAGATGTGTTATGTACATATACCAATTCTAGGCTGGGGAGATAGCTCAGTGGCATAAACATCTGTCTGGAAAGTGCAAGGTCCTGAGTTTGATACTGATTACTAAAAAAAAAAAAAAAAAAAAAAAAAAAAAAAGAAAAGAAAAAAGAAAAGAAAGAAAGAAAAAATATATCCATATACCAATTCTCCACAATGAATGTCATCATTATATTCTGCAAGCACATACTAAGGGAAATTTAAAAATAAAAAAAATTCTAAAATTTTAATTTTATTTTCAGATGAATGAGGCAATGTATAAATCTTCTGTTTCTAATTATTAAGATTATTTGGAAATATACAATGTCTTCAAGGGCTAACTATTTCATGGGTTTTTCTTACTAGGGATTGCACGTACCTAGCATGGTTGAGCATTGATCAGCATCTGATTTACTGAAATCAGAAACCTGTTTAGTGCTCTTTTCTTGGTGTCATGTAGGCAATTTTACTCATTTTTCATGCATTTCCTTGTAGATGCAGAATATATTGGCATCTATAAGGAAATGTCTTCCTCCCTCTCTCTTTCCCTCCTTCTTTCTTCCCTTCTTTTCTTCAGATATGGTTGGTAAAGGAAATATTAAATGCAATGTTCTTTTTTAACTATAACATTAGAACCAAAAGTTGAACATGTGGATTTATAAAATAGTGAAAACTTCCAGGGTTTTGCCAGAGGGCTGTGTGTATCCCTGATTATGGTAGGTAATTTACCCTCCTGGATAAGTACCTTGCTAGTAGATTATAAATCTGAAGATCCTGCCATACTAGAATAAATTAACAGTAGGTTAGTTGACAGTATCAAGGTTTAATTGCATCTCTGCAGGATGGAATGGTAGGTCATTACTACTAGAATCAATATAAAGTTTCTCTACCTAAGAAAATAGTCAACAAGCAATTTCCCCCTATTAAAGGAAGAAAGTCTTAGTAGGTTTAGAGATTTCTACATGCTAACAACTGTCATACTATTAACACTGTTCGGGTTGTCCCCAAACTTATCATGAAGTTGATAATCTAAAACAAGAGCAATAATACCAATATGGGACTGAAACTATTCTGTGTTACGTACTAGACATCTTACTTTTAGTTCGTCTTAAGCCACTCCTTAAAATGATGACAGAAAATAGCAACCAAAATGGCAAGGGGACTGGAAAAAGATCCAGAAGAGATTCCGCAGGTTATAAAGTGGCTTCCCAAAGACAAAACACCTGCAGATGTAAGTGTACTTAGATTTCTTCCTTATATGGTCATTGTCGGAAGAAGGGTGTGTGCTTCGTGGAAGGAACAATCGGCTATTGTAACTGCTTCAGTTCAAAATAGTCTTTAATTTGCAAGAGGAGAGATGTGGGAGAAAAAGCTCCACGATCCGGTGATGGTTAGAAAAGTTGCCTAGAAGTTTTCATTAGGTTCCAAGGTTTCTGAGTTTTACATCATGTTTTGAAAGGTACTTGGGTTTTCAGTTAATCCATTGATCATATTGTATCTAAAAGCGTAATTGTATAAATGGGAAAGGTCTTCAGGGTAATTACTAGAAGGCCTATAATGGATCCATGTGAAATGTGGTGGATTATTTGTAGCAGTATTAGTGAAATACTGCTTGAAAGACACGGATGTTAATGACAGGAGGAGAGGAGAACATTTGCAGAACATTTCGGGATAGAGAGGAGAGGGTGATCAAAGTCATTTTAATCTGGTAGTAGGAAAAGGCCTTACTGTGGGAAAGTATAGAGTTACCAATTATTAATCTATATTATATATCAAATACTTCTTTCTATGGCCTTTTAGATACATTATTTCTAGTCATTACAGCATGGGGCAAGTAAACATGTTATAGCTGAGAAAAAAGCCATGTGCATATGGTTACCACATAGCAAGCCAACAGCAAAGACCCTGAGAAATGAAGTTTTTCTGTCCAGTCTGTTCCTTTCCACTAAAAAGTCTTGCTGACAATTTGTTCGGACAATCCCATGCTTTCAATGCCAGTTCTGAGCTACTTGTGTCCTAACCTCAGCTACTGGTAAAGTTATTTCCTTAATAGTGTCTAAGATTGGAGTTTTGATTATGAGGGCTAGAAAAATCTTGGAATTGTTCATCTCATTTGAAGCCAAGACTCGCCTGAATGTTATTTTAATTATCTGGCCTATGTTCTCATTATTATTTGTTGGGATATGGTATTCACATTTTTCTGTTTTTATTCTGCTATGATAGATTCTTAGTCTTCTGTTGAATAAATTGTGTTTACTTTCCTTCTATAATTTCACTGGGGTTCCTGTCAACTTTTTGTGGGGGCCATTTACCCATTACCTAAATGCTCTATTCCTTTCACTGTCTGTCAGAATTTGTGAATCTTCCCTGAAACTCCAACTCCAGAATTTGATTCAAATTTTCTATCCCTCAGAGTTTCTCATCTCTCTCAAAGCAAAAGCATCTATTTTCCATACATTTAGAAATCATGTTCAATAAAAGACATTATATTATTTAATTTCATCATTTATTCATATTTTATTATCTGTGTATTTAAACTTTTTAGATTCAGACATATACAATATAGTAGACGGAGAAAAGTACAAATGAGTTAAGCCTAAAATGATTTGAAGGAAAAAGGCCTTGAATGTCACTGGAAAATGATTTAAGAAAACTTTTTGACACAGTGATTTCTCTAAAAGAAAACAAGGACTGTTTGTTACAGCAAACAGTAGTAGTGGCCCACATGTACAAGCATAATTCCCACTGGGAAATTTGGTTCAGCTTCTTTCAGAGAATTATTTTATCACAGGCATTCAGGACAGTAAGAAATCCGGCACACACAACAGACACACGCAGGTCTTCCATAATCTAAAGGTCTTCAGGCACTCAAGTATGATTTACTTTTTTCCTAGAAGAAAGAAGTAACAAATGCAATGTTCCTAATTAACGTGATTTAAAACACTGACAGCTAGGAAAGGCAAGGTGAATTGAGATTATCTCCAATGAAGAATTTTATTTCTGAAACTAATTTTTAATTTAAGAAAATGTGATCCTTGCCCTCACAAAGTTTATAATCTTTCAAATAAAAACCTAGGGGGGAGGCTACTCTTCAGTGAAATGCTACCTTTCCAGTAAGCCACATGGAAACAATCAGAGACAAGCAACAAAAAAGATTAATGAGTAGAAGGGATTGACTTATGAGAAAAGATTAGAAGAACTAAATATATATAACTTGAGTAAATGAGTGCTATGCTAGAAGACATGATAGATTGCCAAATTTACTCCTGTGTAAGGTTTTGAGACCAAGAACTTTATATACAGGCAAAATGATGTTTATCAATACTGTAAACTTGGAAAGTTTCTCATAGCACTTTCAGGTCAGCGCCGTATACAACCTGCAATGCAATGGACAATACAAATATAATTCCTCCCTGCTTTTGTGATATATATACAAATATCTGATTCAGCACATTTCTTTCTTAGGCAGTGAATTGCTTTAAAAGTATTAGGAAAAACACCGTGAGGACTTCATGAATTGTTTGAGACAGAACTAATGAAGAAAATGCAAAAGATTGATTGTAAGATGAGTTTTACATGTGCAGTTTGAAATATGACAAATGCTTAGGAAAACTAATTTATTTCCAATTTAGATTCATTGGAGCCAAATTATTGTCACTTGGTAGCTGAGCATTTAGTAGCTTGCATGAACAAGTAGATAATTTGACTGTTGATACTACAAGCCTACAACCTTAATAGATAAAATGACCCATGTAAGGCTGAGAATTCTGTGGCTGATCATTCATACTTCTGTAGAGCACGAGTCCTTCTGTATGGCTAGCTGGAATGATAGTAGAATCTGTAAGTACTCATTTGCTTCTTCCTGATTAAGAAGACTGCCCTTACTATTAGTGTGATAACTGAGAAGGGAATTGATGGGACATTTAAATAACTGAATTACAGTGACGAAGACTAGAGATGCCCCAAATGAGGTTTAATTTCTGTAGTGAGTAATTCACAAAAGCCCTTAAGAACTTTCACTGTAAGTAAGGTTTCCTTCAGAGCTAAGTTAATTTACCAGGTCTCTTTGCTTTCTAGAAAAATAGAAGATCTGCATGCTGCTGTTCTCTTGTTTTGTGTTGGGTAAAAGAAAAAGAAACATTTTTCAACGTAAAGTTTTATTTTATTTAATCTTTAAACTATTTATTTATTTGGTACAGGGTCTTGCTATGCAACTCAGACTCATAGTGATCTTCCTATCTCAGCCTCCCCAGCGCTGGGATTACAGATGTGTCCCACCACACCTGCTTTCAGTGGTCAGCACAGTATGCCCAGGGTTCTGGGGACTACATGGCATGTAGTATCTGGGATCAAACCCGGGTCCTTGCACTTAGAAGGCAGGTGGTTAGACCACGAAGCTACCTTCCAGGTTGAGGTTTTATGTTTGAAGACTAGACAAGGATAATTTATGAAAGAACATTGGAAATTCGATCTAAAGAGTGTCTCTCAGTACTTAACAAACTGTGCTGGCCAAATAGCTCAGTGGATTAAAGTGCCTGCAAGCAGGTGCAGGGGCCAGGGGTTCAATCCCCAGGTCTGTCATGCTGGTCCTGCCCCCAGGGTGCGATTGAGACTGGGCGTGGTGGCTCATGCCTGTAATCCCAGCACTTGGGAGGCTGAGGAAACTGAATTTGAGTCATTATGAACATGGTTTTAACTCTCTTTCCACCATGGTTCTCTGCGTTTTGATCATCATTGCTACACCATGGTAGTGATGGTGGAGAAATGTGTTTTATATGAGTGTTCCTACATACATGTACATATATTTTTATATATTTACACCTCTAAGAAACAAGGTGTAAAATAAATTTGACTTTCCATTAAGGAACTAATGTAGACATAAATAATGTATCAATGACTTCAGAACAATCTTTTATTTATGGTACTCTTATTTTAAAATTTTAAGCAAGCATGCATAATATAATTCACATTTATGAAATTTTCTCTTTACTGTATTGTCCTTTAACAAATTCTACAACAATTTAAGGTAGTATCAAAACATGAAATGAATGAAAAATAATTTGAAATATGCATTTTCTAGAATGAAAAGCTTTGGCATATCTACTTTACTGGTGTAGTTGGCTCATAAATTTGTAGAAGAGTTGGACAGATTGAAATTGAATTTCAATGAAAAGGTGTGAACATTTTTATTTCTTATAAAATAAATAGCATTCCACACCAATCAAGATTTATATATATCTTCATGTGGTGTATATTGGTACATGCAGTAGTAATATAAGTAGGGGAATGTCATTTCTGGTAATGCTGAGTGTCAGCATTTCAAAGACTGAAAAATCTATGAGTAAAATTGTTAATATGTTATCATTGCCAAATAAAAGCGTCTTGATTTCCCCATTCTTTACCTTGGGGAATTGTATTTATCTTTCATTCTGTGTCAGGAGAAACTGTCATTGAAGGGCAATTTATGTTCCTATGCTGGCATATTCCTTTGTTTATGTTCTTTCTTTTCCCATATGGGAATCCTGTAGTGTGTGTGTGTGTGTGTGTGTGTGTGTGTGTACAGTTTATACACTTGTAAATGGAAGCACTGGCTACTTGTTGCGTTTGAAGTTGTTACTACCAACAGTAACAACTGTGTAGAGTGGTTACTGAAGGAAAGGGCGATGTCTCTTCAATGTCTGGAATTAATGATTCTCCTAGCTGTATGTTTCATTTTTAATCTCTCATCATACATGGTTTTTGATGGTTATATTAACCACTATGGTTATGAATAGGTAGAATTCTCACAGATCACTCATGTTATAAAGGTCAGTTAAGAGTCAGTTTAATACATTTTAAGATATTTAAGAATTCCGTTAAATGTAGACTCTCCCTTAGCAGATGGTCACCCAGTTCTGACGTCTTTGAGGGAGGGAGCAAGCCCTGTACTGAGAAAGCAGAAATGCACCGTGGCTAGGTCAGTGGGCTTTAGAGCCACACTTCTCAGTCTATATTCCTCCCTGGATCCCTGTAGGGGAACTTGGGAAAAATAGTCTATAGCTCAAGTCTCCTGTTCTAAAAATAGGAATTGTGTTGCTTTTTGAAATAACGTATTAATACTGGCCATGTCCTTAGAATTGTATGTGTCTATGATAGGTATGCAGTAAACATTGGCCATTTGGATTTTTTTAGATGAGCTTTCTAGTTCATACTTATCCCAAGTCAGGTAATTCCGTAGTTAGTAAGCACATACAAAGATGAATAAATATCCAGATAGTCCTTTATTATTTTCCAATGTATAGAGCAGTATAGAACTTTTAAATTCATTATATCTTGATTGAATCCACAGCATGTCTAATTGTTCTCTTCAGCATTCCAGAGTTGAAGCTGCATAACACATGCCGTTGAAGGAGTGTATGGTCTAAGTGAGTTGTTTAACCTTTCCTTCTTCTACAAAGAATAAATAAGGCCATGTGTCTAGATACCTCGCCTGTGCCTTGCCATAGTGGTTGCTTACTGTCAGCCTATTTTCTGATAGAGCAGCAGAGGGTGTGAGTGTGAGTGTGTGTGTGTGTGTGTGTGTGTGTGTGTGTGTAACTAGTAAAGAATGATAGCCAAGAGTTGATATTTGACTTGCATATCAAAGAGTGCATGAATTTAGATGCATCTAAGGGCAAGGGTGCAAAATGGCATTCTGGGTAGAGGGAACAACATGAATGAAGAAGACTCAGTGATGAGATCAGGATGTTTGCTTGGACTATGGAGAGATACATCTTGCCATGCTTAAGGCATATCCACTGGTATTCTTACTAAGGAAAGTAGTGACAGCAATGCCCTAAAAGTGAATGGGAACCAGATGACAGAAGTCCTTAAATAATTTGGATGTTATGTGTCAGGTATTAGAAAGATGTTTATGAGTTCTCAGCATGGGGATGACGTGATTGGAAGTTCCTTAAATTCTTTTAGGAAGTTCTCATGTGGTATAGACAAGGATGGAATAGAGAAGGACTTGGAGAATATTCTCAGCAAGAGACAGTGAAATTCTGAGCTAGTGTAAGTGAGAATGTGGTCAAAGGAACAGGTGACATCTAAGATTCCCATGGGAGAGCTGTCAAGACTTGGCACTGGCTGGGAAGGAAAGCAAGAGCCTAGACAACCAACGTGCCTCAAGTATTTCCTGTTTCTGACAACCAAGGAAATGGCACTGCCATTAACATAAACAGGGGACGCAGGGTGTGAGAAAGCTCAACTGGACTAGAAAGAGGTCAGTTTCGAATCAGCTGAGCTGGAAGTGGAGACGTTTTTCTTTAAGTATGAGGGAAGGAATATATTTTTTTTCCTAAGCCATGAAATGTGTGGATGGAAGGCAAGTGTTGCCATATATTGAAAAAGCTACGGGGCTGGGGAGATAGCTCAGCAGTCTAAGCACCTACTTGACAAGTGCAAGGACCTGGGTTCGATCCCTAGTTCTGCATGCTCTGCTGGCTCAGAGAGGCTGAGACAGGAGCATCATTATAAGTCTGAGAGGAACCGGGGAGATGGCTCAGAGGAATAAGTGCTTCCCTGGCAAGTGCAAGGGCCTGAGTTCAATCC
>NDGN011320161.1:0-10079 GCA_002564285.1 Tympanoctomys barrerae | reverse complement strand
TTTCAATAAGTGTACTATCCACATCCAAAACTATGCCAAACCAACAATGGAATAGTCCAAGATCCAATATCCCATACCCAGTCACTCCCATAAGTGCATGAGGCTTTGAAAGGACATTTACATATGTCATAACAACTGTCAAATGAAGACTAATGGGAGGCCCCCATTAGATGATTGAGGATGAGGAGACAGAGTTAAGAGTTGTATGAACAGAAAACAAAGAACTTACCTGGTGTTGGGAACCGCTCAGACTGCTTCAAAGCTCTGGGGCATCTAAGGATACCTGAAGACATGACCAGCTTGTATAGTATAAGCCACAGCGGGATATAGTTATGTAACCATGACAGCATCCATAAACACACAGGCACAAGTCACAAGTTACTGTACTGTGTAAGAAGGTGAACATTAGATAAAAATCTATATAATAATTATACAGTAAGAACACAGGTGCTCATGCTCTGCTCCATGCTGCCTACTGTTGTTGCAGATGTTTTGCACAAAAGTGTTCTTTAACCTTAGGACCTCAAGTACAAAAATTTCCCATGGGTCCCCTGAGTGGGCTGAGAACTACCATGCTTTGTGGGACACTAAGGTGAGCGGTCCTGTGGTAAGTGTGGAAACAGCACCCAAAGGTGAGGGAGAGCCCCAAGAAATGGCTGATAATCAATCCTACCCTCTCCATGGCTACCTGTAACCATTCTCTTGGCAGGTTGGAAGGTCCTAGAGGACTAAGAATGAGTCTGGAGCCCAAGAATGTCTTGCAAACCTTGGAAGCAATAGGCAGAAAATTCCTCCCCCTCATCATGAAAGGGCATGATAAATTTCTTAGTTGTTTTTCATTCTCTGCTTTTACCCTGCTGCATAAATCAACAGGCAAATGGACTGGTCTGTCAAGTAGACCAGCTGCAGGAGACAGAGGAGGACCTTGAATAAGGGCTGGCTGCTGCAGAACTCAGGTTGTGAGATACAGAAGTACTACCTCCACCAGAACTGTCTCCAGAAGCATAAATCCTCATGTCTGAGAAAATACCTGGGAAAGTACCCAGGTTTACATGCTAGGCCAGCTACTTGTCAAAAAGTGGTGGTAGAGGAAATCCTAGCCCACGTAGGAGGACCACAAGGGCCACCTACCTCTACCTTGCACACAGTCTATGTGTGCTGGCACACGACCTATTCGTGCATCCCACTGTATGACCTATACAGCCATGGAACTATGAGAACTGGCAAGACAAAGCAGAAGATGAGTGAAATAGTGCCTTGTGGCTGCCCCAGCTGTGGGATGATGGAACTGGTAACATGAAGTTAAGCCCACAGATGTCCCAAATAACCAGCATAGCTGGCAATCCCTCTATGAGATGGATTCTGCAGGATGTGCAGAAGAAAGTTCCAAAAGCAGGTAATCAGACTGATAAATTGGTTGATGGCAGCAGCTCACCTGGCATGGGACAATCCAGATGACCTGCTAGAGCAACCTTATAGATTTGATAACTGCTGCTTGATATAGAAATGCAGCAAGTGATGTTTACACTGCAGTACTGTAGCCCAGATGAAAAACTGCTGAGGTCGTATATGAAGGACATGATACTGACAAGTGGGTCGACTGGCAGGTCAGAGCTACTCTTCTAGCCTTCTTAACAGATCACCCAATCTGTCATGCCTTTGATGCCTTGGGCAGGCTGGGAGATGTGGGAGTGAAGCACCATCGTAAGGTGAGCTCTGTAAAAGCTGTTTTGGCCAAAGAGAAAAAGAACGGGTTCCCTGGGTAAGTGGGGCCATCCCCCAGGACAGATTGTGTGCCCACTGAAATACTGTGCCAGATCTTGATGTACCTGCTGGCTTTCAGCCTAGCCACAGATAATTTAGATAGGCAGGCTTTGGATGTGTTGCTGACTCTGTAGAGGAGGTTATGACCTGAGGAGCAATACTGGCCAATGGATCAGGGTCAAAAGGCCAAAGCAACCCCTACAAAGCAAGAGGAAGTGACACTGGCTTCCTTTTTCCTGGTTAGGAGGCAGGCCAAGGTACCAGGTCTTGGGGGTCCTGGGAGAGTAGAGGCCACTATGGAATTGACTATTTATTGGTCCCCAAAGACTAGGTAATGTATACTAGTGTGTGGATACTGACTGAGTCAATGCTGATATGCAACAACACAGACCATTTTTCAGGACCTACTGCATACATAGAAAGGTATGGAGGTTGCTATATCATGGTTGGGAAGACACAGGTGACTAGGGATTGGGTGATTTGCTCCCATGTGCATATGATATTTATATTTCTCTGGTTGCTAAATACATATTGGGTGGATATACTAACTAGTGCTCAGCTTCACACCTTGTAGAAAGAGTTCTGGTTGTGAATTCATGTAAAAACCATAATCCAAGGCCATCCACACCACACACAGCTAACTTTCACACAGGCAACATGGGTTTTGTATGCATGAAATAGTATCAGCTACCTGGAAACCAGAGGAGACGGGAAAGACTGCCTTGAAATTGGAAAAGTCAGGGGTGACACTCCCTGCACAGAGCCCTTCAGTATGGCCTGTACAGAAGCCAGAGGAGTCATGGGAAATGAC
Organism: Tympanoctomys barrerae; assembly: GCA_002564285.1. Classification (NCBI taxonomy): domain Eukaryota; kingdom Metazoa; phylum Chordata; class Mammalia; order Rodentia; family Octodontidae; genus Tympanoctomys; species Tympanoctomys barrerae. The sequence continues at coordinate 7,504 of NDGN011320161.1, read as the reverse complement.
AGTGAAGTCTCACCTGATGTTGGTATTGTCACCTAGGAGGGAAGCCAGTGTTACTTCTTCCTGTTTCATAGGGGTTGCTTTGGCTTTCTGCCCCTGGTCTGTTGGCCAGTATTGCTCCTCAGGGCATAACCTCCTCTACAGAGTCCTTTCAGATTTTCTGCAGGGAGATTGCATGGTCCAACTTTATGTCATGATTTGGTCATCAGGACTTGGCCACCTGGGCTAATTCACCTGCTGCATTGCTGCTTTGTATTGATGATACTGTGTTAACCTCTGATTACCTTGAAGATTTGAAAGCCACTGTGTACAATATGAAGGAAGCTTTGCTGCATGAGGGTGGGCCATGGACAATGACAAGGTCCAGGAAAATGGCTTCTCTGTGAAATTCTTGGATGTTATATGGTTGAGTAAGACCAGACACACAACATTACAGCAAATACAGGAATATATGATCTTGCCAGGTTTCTGGTGGATGTACTATACCTAGGTACCCTACTGTGCCCCCTTATACAAGATAACCAAAAGTGACACAACAGGGGCTGCACAGACAACATGGAAGCTTCTTGCTGAATTGCTGCAGTAGAAGCTGCTTTTCAGGACTCAAAGAGGGCTGTTCAACAGGTACAAGCCCTATGAGTCATTGACCTTAACCTGGCATTTATCCTAACCATCAGTGTGGATGACAATGGATTTGGCTTAGGTCTATGGGGAAAACAAGAATACAGAAGCATCCTATTGGGCTTTGGTCCCAGTTGCGGAAGAGATCCAAGAGCTAGAATTCCCTGATTGAGAAACTGCAGTGCTATATGATGCATTGCGTGCCTATGAGGAATCATGGGACACATAGAAGGCCTGGTACAGATGTGGACAGCCCATCCCAGGAGTGAGGTGGCACAGGCCCCCACTGTCATGTCTTGAGGGAACACCTCCAGCAGCTGGCCTCTTTCTGAGCTAGTCTGTTGGAAGTCAAACTTGGGAACAGTTTTGGGATCCATGATGTACATGGCACAGGAGCCCATACAGAATAGCCTACAGCACTTGACCTCTAGACCCTATATGAAAGGGAAAGAAAGCCCTCTGTCTGATGCCTGGTATACTATTATGTCTAGCCATGGCATAGCTGACAATGGACAGCAGTTGTTATCCATCCCAGTATGGAGGTACACTAGTTTGAAACTAGAACAAGCAGGTCAAGACAATGGGCAGAGGTGCAGGTAGGGTGATTGCTTGTGATACACAGATAGTTAGGCTGTCTTGAGGGGGCTGACACTTTGGCTGCTGGCTTATATATCTGAAGAGTGACAGGTAAGGCTCCATCCCTTGTGGGCTGCCAACCTATGGTGAGACATGATAAAATGGCCAAAAACCTGACCATGTAGAATATCATTGTTCACGACCCTCCTCTTGTCAGGAAATGACTTAGCAATTACACAATCAAGACACAAGTGGCTCTTGCTCTGCATCTCTGCTCTGCTTCATGATTTCTGCAGCTATACCTGATGTTTTGCACACATGTGCTCCTTATCCTTAGAACCTCACCTCTAAAAACGTCTCTTGGGCCCCCTGAGCAGGCTGGGATAGCAGGTGATGGAGCCATTCAAATGCTAGTAGTCGTGTTCCAAAATACATCCAAGATGAAAGCTAGTGGAGGAAGTCACAAGAGTGATCTAGTGTAAGAACTAGAGGAAGTTCAAGAGCTAAAAAGATGTTGCAGGAGTTGATGTATGAGAAATACTTAGAGCACAACATGGTGCACTTGAAATTCCTGAGCCAAAAACAAATGGCTACAGTCAGTTTCAAGGTTATTATGCTAACTTGCTTTAGCTTTGCAGGGGGGATGAATATTTAAAGAACCCCATTGAAATTATTTTCAGTAGACTCAATAGAGATTATAATGGGATTTAATAAATCTCCTTCATGAAATTTCCTAGAGACCCCTCTCCATTTGTAGTGTAAGTAGGTCTGCACAGAGGTACCGTTAATTGTCCTATTTTTCCACTGGTGGAAGTCAGTCTAATCACCTAACAAGTACCTAAAAGAAGCTCTAGGTCAGTGTCACAATAGATCAAAAACATCAAATCATTGAATCTTTTCGATTAATTGTATCTTCCTTTGATCGATCCCTTCACCTAAGTAAGAATTGTCTCCATTAACTTGGCAGAAAGACATGCTCCCAGTTATTCTTCTTGAAATGTTTATTATGATGCCTGGATTTCAGAAAAACAATCCCTAATTTTTAAAGTTTTCATTCACCTTCTCATTTTCTGCCAGTTGCATAATCATCTAATTATGACAGACAGCAGGTAGGTTAGGGACAGCCCACAGGGGCCAGGAGGACAAGGGAGACTTTTGCAGATGAGCTCCCAACGTTAAAGAATGCACATGTGCAAAACATCAGCAACAACAGCAGGCAGCATGGAGCAGAGCACAGTGCCAGAGCACAACAGCTACCTACATCTCTATTGTACAATTCTTATACAGGCTGTTGTTTCGTGTTTACTTCTTACATAGTGCTGTAACCAGTGCATGCATGTTTGCCTGTGCCAAGTCATACTTACATGACTGTATCCCACTGTGCTCCTACTCTGGACAAGTGGGGTCATGTCCCCAGGTCTTCTAAGATGTCCCTGAGTTTCAAAGCAGTCTTACCGGTCCCTCACAGTTAATCAGATTAGTCTTAATGGGATTCAATCTCTGAGATTTCTGGCACATGGAATATGAATTTGTTTCTATCTCAGTTCATCATTTAGATGACCCTGATATGCAGTAGAGTCTATATTATTTTTACCTCTATATTTGAAGATAATTAAATGTTTGATTTCCAGTTAAAAACAATGTTGTTGCTAATCAATCTAAGATTCTTTTGATTAATTCAGTTGGAATTCGTGATTTGGTGATACATATTTCTGCTAGAAATCTTCATGACACCAGATGACACTGGATAATCCTGGCTGCCAACAGTTGACAGCCTGGTGGTTACTGCCTCTGCCAGCCACTACTTTCTTGAACCAGCTTGTGGCAGACACAATAGGTCAATTCTACCAGGTGCTAGTCTCTGCTGCAATTGGCTATCACCCTCCAGTGCCAGCTTATGCAAGATGCTTTTATAACTCGCACTACCTGAGAAACAATTGATGACAAAGTTTACAGGACCACCAAGGTGAATCTTAATTCGGCAGAGAGGATCTTGCAACCTTAATTGCAACACAGAGAATCATTGCACAGGAGGGACCCCTTCTAGACTGACCAGGGAAGTGACTGAGAAATGCAGCTTATATAGGAGCTAGAGACATATGTCACTGAGGGGCATGCAGAAATTAGGAAATACTCAGTAAGGCTAGCTGTAGATGTTATATATGTGAATAAGGGAACTAGACCCTCCCCTTTCCTGGCTTAGCTACACCAGAGTGTTCCCTTCCTTCCTCAGAAAGGAATCAGTACCATCTGCAGTGCAGTACCAGGAGGGGGGTGTCATGCTGGTTGCCTGACTTCACTTGTGTTTGAGTGGAGAATAGCAACTTGAAAACCAGAGAGGATGACGTTACATAGCCAGGGAAGATACTGAAGCTTCAGGCACAGGGGCCAGGGATTTGATGCCGGTCCCTCCCCCAAGCCACTCTGAGATTGCAATTGAGACTGGGTGTGGTAGCGCTTGCCTGTAATCCCAGTTCTTGGGAGGCTGTAAACAGGCAGATCACTATGGGTCTGATCTAGTAGTGAGACCCTTAACACCGGAGACCCTTCTCTAAAATGCCAAAAAAAAAAAAAGATGTTCAACCTGTGCTGTAAACATTTATACTTTGTTAGAATTATTTCAAGGGCTCTAAAAAGTTAGAATTAGCATTGCTAAAGTTCTCACAATAGACATTCTGGACTGGAGAGTGCTTTCACCCACTACTTCTCTGAAGTTATGTAAAGCCAACTAGACTCTGTGCACCTACATTTTCTCCATGCATGCAGCCAGACACCACTGACTCCAGGTTCATTTATGTATCAATTTCTATATTGTTTCAAGCCTTTCTTAAATGTAGGCTCCTACAGAATATTGTGGATTTGTTTTTTCCTTATTTTCTGGATTTTTTTTTGTCTTATTTTCCTTGTCTAGATCTAGTCAAAATGGGAAAATGGACTGTGACAAGATTCTTTGTTTGAACAAAATGGCTACATTCTTCCTTTACATTCCTCCTGGATGAAATTCAGTACCACACCTGGAAGATAATAACAGGTGAAGACTTGAGCTTTACTGAAAAATAAAACCTAAAACCTATTATAGACATAAGAGTTGTAAGTTTCCTTTGGAGAATCCAAAAAGTTGAAGAGAACTACGTCACGCTTAAGAACTAAAATTGAAAAAAACTAAAATTGAGAAACCCAATGCCAGTGAGACCCCCCCCCCNAAAATACCTACAGTCAGCACACATTGCAGTGGAGGACTGGGGCTCAACTTAGACACTGGAAATGCTAAATGCCATAATGTGGCCAATTGTGATGAGCATCTGGGAGTAGAATGGGAGGACAGAATGGAGACAGAACATGACCCTTCCTGTCTACATGGAGCAAATGAGAACTGAGAGTGGAGAAATTATGCCCTGTTGCAAAGTTTAAACAGGAAAATCTGTGTGCAAACCACAGGGTCAGACAAAGTGGTAATGTGGGTTTAGGGTGCAGACAGTAATCAGCTAAACAGAAACAGAAGTAATGAGAGTGATGTCAAGTCCCACAGGTGGTGATCTGGGGAGCAGCGATAGGCAGAGGACAGGAAGGCAGCGAGAGCTCCGCCTAGATCTGGGGAAAGGATGAGCAAGGTAAGCACCACTGGTTTCAGCAGAGACATAGTTCCTGAGAGCCAGCCTAGAGAGCAAAAACGTGCCCAGCATCCATCAGGCTGGAAAACAGACACAGACAACACCGGCTGCAATTGTCACAGAGAGCAGCCTACCTGCCAAGGATGCTGAAGCTGTGCAGTGTCATAACAACCCACTTCTTTAAATGACTTCTGCTTTATTAAATACTGACACTTTATTCTCTAAAATCAAATATTCCTGGAGATGTTACTGTTGGAAACTACATCAGTAAGAAGAGAATAAGCCACTTTGACTTAAAGAAATGGCCCTAATTGATAGCCCAGGTGCAGTGATTCACACAAGTGGCCGCTGGATACACACAAGGGGTCACATTCATCTTAGCTTTATGCTTTCCACAGACATGGGAGTCTGGACCCACTTCATAGTCCACTTCTGACACTGACCCCTTTCCTACTGCTTTGAGCTTCGTAAATATTGCTTCATTTAAATATTATCCGTGTTCTAAGCCCTTTGCTATTCTATACTAATTCTGCATTGCTTTTCTGAGACACCCACGGTGGCTCTTGGGTGCTGTGTCCTTCACTGTGTTGTCTGGCAAGCAGGTTTGTGTCACATCATAGCTGTTTTTGGTGTTCTCAGGCCGGCAATGCTGGGAATACTCTAGGGTGCTTACTAGGATAGAGTGAGGAAGTAGGGCAGGGGCTTGAAAGATCAGATCACTGAAACAAGATGGTTGCTTGGGGACAAAGAAAGGGTACACTTATTGGAATTATGACACTAAGACCAGAAGTTCACCCCCTTGGTGCCAGCCCTGAATAGTGTCTGTCATAGCATGGGTCTCTCTTGCCTTCTGTCTAGTTTACTCTCAAGATCTGCAGACAGAAAAACATTGGATGGTCTCAGCTGAGGGAAGTGGGATCTGGGAACCAGTGGCCTCAAACTGACCCTGTTGCTTTGAAGGGAAAAGACTTGCTAGGAAAAGAAAGGGACAAAAGGAGGGAGGCAGAGGGCCCACAGCAAAGTCCAAAATAATTGGCTTGCAAATAAGGCAGCTACCCTGTTAAAAGGCTGTCTTCTGATTCGGTGTTTCATGCTGGCACTGAGGTTATGCAAACTAATGGAAAATGTACCGAGTCCAGTGCATCCAGGTCACTGGACTTTATATAACTGTTGCTGCAGAAAAATTGACTCTTGCCTTTCCCCCTTTTTTTACCATCTGAACCTCAGATCCCAGTTCAGAGGGTAAAGTTGGGAACATTGCATGGTTGGCTTGATTCATTCTCTAGAGGATTTGCTTCCAGGCAGCAGTGAAGGGATCACTATGAGAACACAGTAATGTTTTCATCTGTTCTGTTCCTGCTCCTTTTAGGGAGAGGAAAATTGTTCCTGGTTATTTTGGTCTACAGCTCCTCAAAACTTTTATTATAAACCATAAAGCAAATTTGACTTCTGGGAAATTCCACTCCAGTTAATAATTTAAAATGTATTTAGGTAGTGAGGTATGATTTCCTAAAGGTTGTCTTTCTAGGTGAGAGATTGATTTAAAAATAACAGCAGTAATCACAACAAGGACTCTTACTGTATTTCCTGATTTGTGGTCTGATTAGGAACCAAAGGAAGTTCCAGCTAATTTGGAAGGGACAGGACAAGACCTGAGAGCCAGTTTTAAGATCCTGCATCTTCATGAGTATGTGAGAAACCTAGGCAACCAGAAAGAAACTTTGAATTCCCAACAAACCCACCAGCACAGTCATGATGAGAGTCCCTAGCTCAAGACTAACAACATTACCTTGGCTACTTTGCTGTAACACAAATAAAATCAGGATGCACCCAGCCATCCTCTTCCCAGCCCTCTTTGTGTAGACACATCTATTTCTTTCTTATTTTCTCTCTTAGCTTGAAAAAGGGGAAAGAAGGACCAGTGAGATAGCTCAGTGGAGTAAGCACCTGCTTAGGCAAGCACAAGGGCTGGAGTTTGATCCCCACCCTCAGGCGTGCTGAGCCGGTGACCGAGTCCAGGTGTGGTGGTGCATGCCTGTAATCCCAGCACTGGGAAGGCTGAAAACATGAGGGTCACTACAAGTTCCAGCTGGGTAGTGAGCCCTTGCACATAAAAAAGGAAAGAAAACTAGAAATCCATATGTAGAAATAGGAATGTGGAAAGTAAATATAAAATGATTCCTAAGAGTAATGTTTTCTTAAATCAGTGACTTTTGAAGTTTTTAACTGGCAACAACAGTAAGAAAGACATTTGACCTCTTGCCCTCACACATGTATACTTAGACATATCTGTGCATGTATGTACATGGGGATAGAAATGATTAGGTTTCACAATGTACTAGCTATGGGTTTCACTTTATTTTACAATACATTGATCATAAAGGGATACAAAACATGGCAGACTAGAAGAGTCACCTCAGGAAGGTTAGGGAAAGAACAACTGAGAAGGAAGGTTATTTGGAAGGTGGGAGAGAAGCTTTCGTGCTGAACTGGAAAATTAATAAGGAAAGCTGATACATAGATTAAGTTGAGAAAAAGTGGCTCTGCTGCAGCAGGTGAGCTGCCCCCCACTTCCTGCTCAGCTGGGGCAGAAGCCATTTTGGTAGTGGAGTGAAAAACATGAGGAATGATCTAGCGCTGCAGGGAGCAGATTCCTGAGGCAGAGTTTGTGTTCAGCAGGTGCACACATGTACCCCCTT
>NDGN011320144.1:0-13997 GCA_002564285.1 Tympanoctomys barrerae | reverse complement strand
CAGGCAGGCAGACAATAGGAAAACAAGTTAGGCCCTTCAGACCTTACAAGGGAGTGATGTATATACGGAAATAGGCACGGTTCTTCTTACACAGATTATGGGAGACATCCATCTGGTTTCCATGGTGGGAGTGGTAGTAAAAAGGACAACTAGGTAAGTTTTTCCTTGTCCTGCCATAAGTAAAAGGAAGATTACAAAAATAACTGATGTCACAAGGCTCCTTCCCTCTACGTTGGGAAGCACTGAGGTTTGCACATTAGTTCCCTTACTCCTTATGGCAACAAATATCATGCTGTGGCCAGTATGTCACTCTGCAGTCCGCACAGAATGGGAAACTTGGGCTTGGAGAGTTGGAACAGCTTAGCCGAGACATGCTACAAAGGGAGAGGTGGCAGGTCAGAAGAACGCAGATGATTCCAAAACTGTATTTCTTCACTTGTCTGTATTACCACACAAGTCTTCCAAATGAGGGAACAACACACTTACTAGAGTTCAATTGATTATTAAAATGTTAAATATGACAGCCAGTGTGTTTTCTGATCACATGAGAGATTAGAGTCTGTTGTAATGCAGAATTACTTTGTTTTTTCCCTATTTTGCAGAAATTATACAATGTGGGCCATCTACACTAATTTAATGTGTGTTAAATTCTTTTGGAAGTCACTGACCTAAAAGAATCACAGGTCAATACATAATGGGTGTAGCCTAGGAGTTGTCTTGATTGAAATTTCCTTTGCAAGAAAGAACCTGAACACAGAAGTTTCTTTAAGTGAAAGTCACATTGTTAATGGTTTTATGAGCTCTCTAAAAATGATCAGTTGACTTAGAAGATAAAGATTTCCTAGATAGATGTCCTTGGCAATGTATAGCTCCTCACTGGAAATGAGACACAGCAGGAAACATAAAAACACAGTTTAGGGGAACATAAGTTATTTAATAGGCAAGACCAACTTATTAGAGGTAACTTGTAATGTGTTTTCAGGTAACCACACCCCATTATACTCTATTACAGAGCAGATTGTTACAGTTACTAGATAAACCACCTAGGGAAAAAAAAAGAAACAAGTCTCTATACTCTCCCAGAACCTGCCATAATCTTAGCTTTAACCACCCAAGTATATGGTTTCTGTTCACAATTACAGACTCTTGGAGATACCCATGTACTCCACATCTATGTTTCTAGGAAGGAAAAACCTTTTCTTAAATTGATTTGCCCTTTGTCACTGTCACAGATATATTTTCCCTGTTTTGACAGGTAGTTGTAATTCTATTAGCAGCCCATCGACTTCCCTGTGAAATCGATCTGTGTTGGGCTGGCTGGGTCTTCTTAAACTGGCTGATTTATTGCTTCTGCATGTTTTTAGGAAGGAAAAACTTGTGCAAGCTCGCAACTGAGCAAGTCGTAAGTGGGAGAGGGTGAAGAAGAAGGAATGAAACACTCCCCTGTCACTGAAGAGCATAAAGTATCTAAACAATGTTTGAAAGTGAGTTATTTTTAACCTGCCTGCTAGGTCTCTCCTTGGGAAGTGAGCTGTGGCCTTTTGTCATCAGCCTGGCTCAGATGCCTGCTAATGTCCACAGGAATAGGTGACTGTCAAGTTTCCTTATTAATTTATCTTGCTGTGCTGAGGACAAACTAAAAGAGCTTACAGGCTCCCTATGTCCTCAGTGCAATCTATCATGTTTGCCTAAATTTGCTCTTGTAGATCTCATGTTACAGCCACCAGAATACAAGCAGTTGCCTCTAGGTGCCTGTCTCTCTTTATTGTCTCACCCACTGAAAGGAGGGTACCTAAGCCAATTTGCAGGAGACCACAGTTTGCCAGAGGTCAGAGACAGAAATCACTGCTGTATTTTGTTTAAAGAACCACATCAGGAAACAAAAAAGGGCAAATAAGAGCAGGGAAAGGAAACTTTAAATAAACATCCTGCTTGGTCTGCAAGTTCTAAACCAAAACTTAAAATGGTAGCAGGCAAAGCTACATTATGATAGTTTGTGTGAAAATTAGGAAAGCCAAAAACAAGCTGATTTTTCCGGTGCTAGTGGACAACTCATTGTGCCCCTATACACTTTTCAAATAAAAAATGACTCCAACTTTAAATTCATAGACAAAAATGTGCATATGAACAATATGAATATTAACATTTCACAAGTATCATTTGTAAATTAATTATTGATTAATAGAGTGTAGAAGTTAATTCTAAACACAGTTGTTACAAGGCAATATGACTAAGTAGAGAAACTTCACTTGTGCACAGCTTCTTCATTTATATAACCTCTGTACGTTCAGGGGCTTCCAGGAAGATATTCAATTCAACCATAACCTCTACAATAACCCTGAAGCTTTTACTGTCTTCTCGGCTGAAAGCTTTTCAGATGTTAGGCCATCAAGATGATATCAGATTTATATACATGATGAACTTAATCAGATTTAATGTACTGGTTCATAAGATTTTGCATTTTAACAGACATAATATCTTAACACAAAATAGAAGTTTTACACATATAATACCTCTACCTAAATAATACTTTAATCCAAAACAGAGATTAGTGATGAGAGCCCCGGAGACTGGTAAAGACAGGTTGGCTGATAGAGGATCAGCAGGTGGATCTTTTGACAACCCTCCAATGACACTTCTATAATGATGCTAGTTCCAAACCACAAGCAATAATTCCTTTTTCCTACAGAGCCCCGTGGAAACTGATAGTCCTATATTGTGCTGTGCTATGTTAACTTAGTTAATCTTGGAGCTCTTAAGATTTCAGATCAAAGTTGGCCAAAAGAGAAACTTACGCATGACTTTAAAAGCAACAGTAAAGCAATAGCTCTTAGTTTGGGAAGGTGGTCACAGTCTGTCAGTGTAACAGATTCAGGGATGTCTTCTTACCTTCACTCTTCTCTATTTTCTGTAAAGTTCCTTTTCTCAATTTTTGGCCCTGCTGGCCAAGTGGCCCAGGCACTGCTCGTCTATGGCCTTTCAGTGATGGAAGCCACATGGAGGCTTCACCTGCCCAACGCTAGGCCAGCTCTGGCAGCCTTGGCTTCTCAGCGTAGGCAACACCGTCTTCCCAGCACGCTCTGACTTCTGCTCCTTTGCCAGCCCTTCAGTCACACTGATTAGTGATTCCTTTCCAGATCCTCCAACTCCTTCTCCATTTCTTGCTTTCATGGTTTCTGCACTGGGGTGGCCCACTCCCATAATTCTCATAATTCTTATAGTGTCCCTGCTTCCTCTTACCTCATACTGTCACCTCCAGCGTACCTTAACACAGGCCATATTCTGTGCACACAAAACTGCACAGTCACATGATTCACAGCTACCATCATTGCCTCTTACTAGGCACCATCATTAAAACTCAGACCAACATTTTCCAGCTAGCCTCTGCTTTGTATTACATGCATCAGGTGTAATTTATAAATTCATTTTAAAAATTGTTAACTATTTTTAAAGTTGAATCTGGTTTGTAATATGTGTTTTCTCTGCATCCAGGAAACTAATGAGGTTACAAACTCAAGTGTGAAAAAACAAATCACTGATGAAACAATTACCAACAGCCACCTTGAACCCCCAAGCAAGTGAAATCACATTATACCCTACATCCTCTTGATATGGATACTAAGTTATGAATATTTATAGTTTCTGAGCAAAATCAGTTATTAGTCCTATCTCACAGATTGAAACACTCTAGATCTCAGGATACAGTATGCTCAGGACAACGCAGACCCCAAAATGTGTCCCACCTAAAATGTTTTTAACTTAATTATTAAGCACAAGTGAATTATTGGAAAGGTCTGATCACATCCCAACTGAAACCAGTATTTAACTTATGGCCCGTAGGTATCACGTTAATAGGTTTGAATTAATTATATTGATACTGATGCTGATAGGATTAACTCTATCATTGTGAGTTGTTCAAATCTAATTCCACTAAAATCATGTCTTGAAACTCAAGTCTTACATAAGTGGATTAGTCTGCTACAGCTGCCATAATAAAATACTACACACCAGGTGTTTTAAACCACAGAAATTTATTTCATCACAATTCTGGAGGTTGAAAGTCCAAGATCCATGTGGAAGCAGAACTGTTTTCTGGGAAGCCCTCTGTCCTTGATTTGCACATGACCTTCTTCCTACTGCATCTTCTTCGCATGATCTTTTCTCTGTGTATGGATGGCTATTTCTAGTCTCTTCTTATGAGTCAAGTCCTATTAGCTTAGAGGTCTATCCTTTGGCTTCACTCAGCCTTAACTACTTACTTATTTTTTTAATTAATTTTACTGAGAAACAAATAGCAATGAGACAGCTTCAAAAGCGATTTTAACAACTTACTTAAAAACCCTACTACCAAATACAATGGCATTGAGGGTTAGAGATTTAGCATACAAATTGGGCCAGAAAGAGGTACAATTCAACCCATAACAAAAAGAAAAAAACTACAGAAGAAATAGTGAAAAGAAAAAAATTGATTTGAATATATACTTCATAGGTCTATAACCCAAGTTTGAGTCACAGCTATTGTGTGCATAACCAACATTTGTATGATCTACCACAATTAATATAAAACCTTGAAATTCCATGTACAGATATTGGTTTCTAATAATTTTTGCCCAATGATACACTTATGATCAATGTAAGAAAGAAGGTACAAAATGAAGGAAAAGGAGAGCCACACATTAGGAACAAATGGGAGAGTCACAAAGAGAAGTAGAAAAGTAGGCACTGGATAGCAAATAGAATAAGGTTAAAATAAATAATATGGAGATGTAGGAAAACTGTACACACACGTGCATATACATGCTGGGTATAAAATATAAGCATAATGAGATTGGAAAGTGAACACCAGAAGCTTACACTAGTCAACTCTACATGCTTTGGGCCCGATAGTCACACCAATCCATTTAGAAGCTGTCAGAGGTAGGATCGCCTGTTATAAAGGAAAGGTGCCCATTTGCAAGAAAGTTGTGGTGGTAACAAGTGTCCTATGCCTTTTAAGAGACTACTTGGTTTTGTCAGTTAAGTTAGGATTTTACCCCATTTGCTATACTATTGAAGAAAAAAACAATAAAAGAGAAGCTTCAATAACATACCACACACAGAAATTTTTTCCAGCTGAATTTTTTTCTTTACACTGGGCTAATTTTGCAGAGCCCATCGTTGAGATCTTTGAAGCTGGAAGAATAAATGTAACATGAAGAGCTTTCTTTGTTTGCTTTTAATATCAAGTACCAACAGTGGTCAAAATTGCACCAGCCATATGAACAAGCAAAATTTCTGCCTTTGAAAATGTAAAAGCATTAAGAACAGAACTAAATGCCACAAATAAAACAAACAAAAAAAAACTTGTCTGAGATTGTTCAACTGTCAGATTGCATCTGCAAAAGCAAAATTGCATCACAATATTCTGACTTTTAATTTGCTTTAAGCTAAATAAACACGAGTAATGTTTGAAAAAAATCTCAGCCTAGAAGATTTTAACAATTTTAACATTACAAACCATATAATGGAACTTGGTTGAATTCTGTCATAAAATTCCATCATAAAGTCACACCTGCAGGCTAAAAAAACATTTTTGCTAGTTTCAGTCTCTTCCCCTCAAAACAGCCACCCCTGCCAAAGGACATTCGGTTCAATGTCTGTGACTATCAGTTATTAGAGCTTGTCAGCAGTCAGAAATCATTCAAATATATTTCCTGAACCCTTCCAAAGCTATAAATAAAAATCTTACAGTAGCATCTACTGAACAAAAGGACTTGGGCGTAAGTGACAGCAGTCAGGATTTGGGTTAGATAGAAATAAATATTTTGTGATAAGAGAAGTTAAGACATTGGAAAGGGTTATATTGAGAGAGACTAGAACCTTCCCTCTCTGAAAACCAGTTTATTTTTTTCTCCAGTATCTCAAAATCAAAAGTTCAGGTACCTGTAGGGACTTCTATATAATACAGAAAAAAAAATAGTATCCATTTATTGCTTTATTATTGTCTTTGTTATCTCTCTCTCTTTTGTTGAGACCAAATAACTGACACTCAAAATAAAGAGGAAAAAAGCTCATTTATCTCAACAGTTTGTAAAGGTTTCAGACCATAATCAGCTATCTTCAAGGTAGGGTGGTATGGCAGAGAGGCACCGCAAAGGAGAAATGGTTCATAGTGAGCGGAAGACAGCAAAGTGAGCCGGAAATGAGCCAAGCCTCTTTCTGTCCCTCATATTTCATCCAGGCTATGAGGATAAAGGAGCTGCCAAACCAGTCCTTGGCCTGATTTAGTAACCACCCACCCTGAGTCCTAACACTCTCAATCCTAGCATTGCACCATGAATCAGTCACACACTAGATTCAACCACCTCTGAAAAAGCTCTATCTATGATCGCATGAGGCTTTAGGGGGGATATCCAGACACAAGCTATAGGAATGATCAAATGCCACCACTTAAGTTATCAGAAAAGGACTCAGTCTTCATTTCCATTCTCCACTGAAAGGTGATGCCTTTCCCATCTTTATTGCCATTTTTCTATTAATCAAAGTTACACATGGATGTTGTCTCAGTCACTCTTCTCTTGTTGCTGGGACAAATACCTGACACCCAAAATGAAAGAAGAAAAGGTTTGCTTAGCTCACAGTCACTGGAAGTTTCAGTCCATACTTAGCTGGCTCCAAGGCCGATTGGCACATGGCAGAGGGCAGCAGTTCATGGTGGTGGAAGACAGCAAAAAGGGAGGAGTAACAGCAACAATGGCAACAGAGAACAAGTCTGTCTCCTTAAGTTGCATTCAGGCTATCCACCCAGTCTGGATGTAGTACTGACACCCATAATCCCAGTGGATCATAAGTTAATCACAAACTCTAGAAGTCTGACCTATGACTGCATGAGGCTTTGGGGGGACAACTAGACACAAAACATAACAGACATCATAAACAAATTTGATAACAGAAAGTGAAGAATAGTACAAGAATCTCTTGAGTTCCACTTCTAACATCATTCTATACACTGTAATCTTAGGGAAAAAATTCTAGTACTCTGAGATTCAAATTCTTTTTGAAAAAAAAAGTATTTCTTTCCTACCAACATCATGGGGCTATTGTAAGAATCAGACACAATAATGCCTGCAAAATTGCTATCTCAATTCTAAAACATGAACTGTGCAATGACATTATCATTCTGTGTTTCATGAGCAAGAGTTACATTCAAATCAGGGAGCGCATTGTGTCATGGGGTGGAGCCACTCGTGAAGCAAAGGTGGAGGAGGGCTCCGCTAGGAGCCACGCAGCAGGGGATGAGCACAGTGAAGGTGGCTCAAGCTCTGCCGTGCCTCCTGGTCCCAAGAGCATCTAGAGCAAGTGGCAGCACCAAGGCATTGAGTACTAGATAAACTGACCGGTGTGTTTGCTCCTTGTCCATCCACGAGTCCCCATAAGCTGAGAGAATGTCTGCTTCTCATCGTCTTCCTGAGGAACAGACCCAAGTACACCGTGACAAATGAAGTAAAGAGGATGTGCACGCAGCACTTCATTGAGATCGACTACAGAGTCCAAACTGACATAACCTGTCTTGCCAGCTTTATAGATGTCATCAGCATTGACCAGACAGGAGAGTGCTTCCGTCTGATCTACGACATGCAGGGTCACTTTTCTGTTCAAGGTAGTACACCTGAGGAAGCCAACTACAAGTTGTGCAAAGTGGGAGATCTTCGTGGGTACAACAGGGATCCTTCATTTGGTGATCCACGATCCTCGCACCGTTCTCCACTGACCCCCTCATCAAGGTCAGCGACACCATCCAGATCGGTTTGGAGTCTGACAAGATCACTGATTTCATTAAGTCGGACACTGGTCACCTGGATATGGTAGCTGGAAGGGAAAACTTAGGAAGAACTGCGTAATCACCAACGGAGAGAAGCGCCCTGGCTCTTCTGATGTGGTTCACGGGCACGATGCCAAGGGCAACAGCTTCTCCACCCAGCTCTCCAACACTCTTGTCATCGGCAAAGGCAGCAAGCTGTGGATTTCTCTTCTGCGAGATAAAGGAATCAGCCTCATCACGGCTGAAGAGAGAGATAAGAGGCTGGCAGCCACTCAGAGCAGTGGGTGAAATGGTCTCCAGGTGACATGTTGGAGAGGTCTCTGTGCTTAAAGATAATAGAGCATGATTAAAATAAATAAAAGAAAAGCAAATTTCTGTCAGTAATAGGAACATATAGCACCAATGCAGGGAAAATGGAGGAAACAAGATGCAGCAGCAACAGAAATCAAGTCAAGTCTGCACCCGTGCTTTCCGCGAGCAGATGGAAACCTCAGAGCTTCTGACGTGCTCATATCTTCTGGGTCTCCTGTGCTTTAGAGGACAGTTCTTCCCCTCTGTTTTTCAGTCCTTCCTATGGTTTTCTACCACTTTTGCTACACTGGGAATTACTGTGTTAAAGCTTGCTGACACCCAGCTCTCAGGGGTCTAGACATTGTTCCAACTTACAGAACACAGAGTATGAATCATGATTCTCCTTAGGATCCCGTTTTAGGCCCATGAGAATTTAAATTTAAATTTGTAATGTAGGCTGGTCTGACTTCACTTTGTGGTACATGATTAATTTGGGAGAATTAAATATTTTGAAGGCAATGACATATAATAAACTTTCTTACAAATAGAAGATAATAAAAAATCTAGAGACACTATGGAAATCATATATAAATTCATATAGAACAACACAGTAATTCTGCAAAACATTTGTCATAATTAAAATTTCTTCAAGATGTCTTATAAAATATGAAATTATTAACTAATAGTTATAATTATTGATGACAGATATAGAGAAAGGATGACAGATAGTAGACAATTTCTCATTTATTTTGAAACCAAGTGTAAAAAAATAAATTGTAAAGTCAAAAGGGACATTAAATGTCAAAATTCATCTTTTTGAGGAGAAGGGGTGCCAGGGATTGAACTCAGGACCTTGTGCTTGCCAGGAAACCGCTTATTCTACTGGGCTATCTCCCTAGCCCCAAAATTCATCTTAATATTAAGTTCTATTACAATAAGTTCTTTACAATAAATTTTGTGGCTTTTTTTTAAAGATTCATGAAATTGAATTTCAAACTTAGACCTGCAAAAACAATTTATAACTTGAAATTTAACTAAATTTCTACCATAGTTAGAAATGGCATCACTAAACTTGAAATCTTTGTTATAACATAGACAGTTCAGTTCCTACATGAATAATCTGTTTCATGTTTTCAGGAGTCTGAGACCCACCTTCTTCTAGCTGGGTTCTTTTTTCTCCTTCATTCTTTTTTATTATAGATATTAATACATATTAATAATTCAAATTAATGGGTTTCACTGTTACATTTCCACACATGCATATAACTTGCTTTGGTCACACCCTTTCTGGTCCCATTTTCTCCCTCAGTCCCTCCCACGTTGCATAATAGGTTCCTTCTGCATTCATGTCACCTTCCCCCTTGCCCTCGATTTCACCTAAGAGAAAATATGTAGTGTTTCTCTTTCTGAGATTGGCTTCTTTTGTTTAAATTATCACATTCATACAATTTTCTGGGAAAGGCATGATCTCTTCCTTTGTGGCTCAGTTACATTACCCTGTATACAAAGGCACATTTTCTTGTTCCATTCTGCCATTGGTAAGTATCAAGGCTGATAACCTAGCTATTGTGACTAGTCTCAGGGTAAACACAGGTATGCAGGCATCCCTTTTACATGTTGGCTTAAATTCCTGCAAGCATGTACACCTGAGTGGCAGAGCTGATGTGTGCATACTTGAGTAGCTGTATTTACATATACTGTATATAGTTGAGTAGTTTTAGTTCTAGTTTTTTGATAAACTACCACACTGTTTTCCATAGTGGCCATACTAATTTACATTCCCATCAACAGTGTTCCTGTGTTCCTTTTACCTCACATGCTCACCAACATTTATTTTTGTTTTCTCAACAGTAGCCATCCTTACTGAAACTGAATCTCAGAGTAGTTTCCATTTATATTTATCTGATAGCTAAAATTAATAAGCCTTGTTTTCAATGTTATTGGTCAATTGTACTTCTTTTGAAAAACATCGGTTCAGCTCATTTGCCCACTTATTGATTGGATTATTTGTACTTTTGATGCTAGCTTTTTTGAGTTCTTTATATGATCTGAATATTGATCCACCGTTATGAGGGCAGCTGACAAAGATTTTCTCCCATCTCACAAGCTGTCTCTTCATTCTGTTGATTGTCTCTTTGGCTATCCATGCACAATTTCTAATGGATATACTTAAACTCACAACGCCCAAGTTGTAAATTGTGTGTAAATGAATTATGAAAGTTAATCTTGATTTGTCAACTTGCTTGGTGTGAGAGCTACCAAGGCTTAGGAAAGCTTGCTCCTGTATATGACTGGGTGGAGCCTGGGGGTGTGACCTTAGGGACTATATGTTGTTCCTGCCCCTTCTTCTGGGACGCACTTGCCCTGTGCTGAGCCTCCCAGACACCACAAAGCAGGCAGCGTTGCTCCCACATGCCCTTCCTCCATGATGTATCTACCTTGGAGGTAGCTAACCGTGAGCTACAACTGCTGATAGTGCAACCTAAGTCAGTCCTGTCCTAAGTGGCAGGTATCAGCTATTTTGTCCCAGCTTACCAATATATATACCAAAGCTTACCAATATGTATATCAAAAAGAATTTGAGAGAATTTTCTACTGAATAGACTATGCCCTCTAATTTCCCATGTCCATTCTGGTGTATGAGTTTTGACATTTGGAGGGTCATTCAACAGAGCTACGACTTTGCTTTGTTGTTCTTTAGTATTTTGGTTTTTGTGTCCTTTGGTTGCTTCTTCTTTTTATGTTTAAGGAATTGCTCTGGAGGGGTGTTTTCAGGGTTTGTTTGTGTTTTGAGGTGGTTTTTTTTTTTTGGAGGGGGATGATTCAAACATTGAGGTTATTGATGGTCCTAATACTGAGTGAGCTCCTTAAAACTAACAAGCCAGCATGTTTTTCATCCTATATGGTTTCACACACTGTTAGGCTGTGACAAACATAGAAGATTATTCCCACATGGGAATCAGTTAAAAATCAAGTCTATGAATAGCTAAGTGTTAAATCCTGCTACATAATACAAAGATTTTTAGAAATCAGAGAAAAGGAGAATGCTGAGGACTGGAAAAGTTTTCAGGATAATCCTCCTAGACTCAAGTCCTGGAGAAGAATATCTAAGTTGATCTTTGAAAGATAACTCAAAACTCAAGAGAAAGGGTATTGGATTTTCAGGTTGACTAAAGAACATTATTAAATTTCGGGAAGAAACCAGTCAGAATTCTAGACTTCCTGGAGATAAACTATTAGTTTGGGTAGGTTAGAAATTAGTTTTGTAAAATCTTTGTAATTGGACCAAAACAAATCAGGCTTGATTGGCAAAAGGAAGATATTGAATAAAACCTTAACAATAAAGAAAATGTTTAAAAAAGCTTCGGTTGGTAACTATAAACATGGGATTCAGTGGAAATCACACTGAAATCCAGGACACCAGTTTGAATACAGTTGTATAAACCTAGTCACAATTATCAGAATTAGAAAATGGTATGACTAGAGGGCAGTTTGTTAAATTAAAGTCCTCTTTTTGTCAAATATAGAAATTATAGCTTAAGGGGTGACACAATTTGTACAAGTTGATCATCATTCCAGTTAATAACAGAGGCAGAACTAAAATCTAGCAAATTTCACTAGAGAAATTCTGAAGAAAGGAATTACAGAACTTGGTAACAGGCCTGTTTGGCAATAACAATGAAAATCAGAGCTTAAATCTTACCTCTGGCTTAGTGCTACAATTAATCATGAAGGAGTTAAAAAAAAATCAATTTGGAGAAAGGCTAATGGGTTAGAATTTGATAAAGTTGAATTTCAGGTGATGGTAGAATATCTAGGTAGAAACTCCTAGAATAATGAAAAATAAAAAACTGCTCAAAGGTGACCGTACATTTTGGTGGTCTCCCCACACTTCCCTCCTGGCCCCAGTATCACCACGTATCAGTCCTTTCATCTGAGAACAGCATCCTCAATTTCTGTTGCATAAAACTGAATTCATTATCTTTATTCTCTAACTGCATTCGTACCAATTTCTATACTTTTCATCTTCACTAGACAAATATTTATTAACCCTGAAGTCAGAAAATTGCTACTTACCTTCATTTCCTTCTTAAATATAGCACTGCATCCTGTGGCGGCCAAATCCCAGCTAATGTTCCCTCAAGATATATCCATCCTAAAGGAAAGAACAACTGGGATGAGGGGAAAAAAGAAAAGAAAGGAGGAAGGAAAATAAACACAAGATAGCTAAGATAATTGCACTACTAATGTGTTAGTTTATTGAAAGGAACAAATAATGCTTAATATGTTTGACTAATTTTGCACGCCTGTATCTGGTAATGTGAACAACTACTTTAAAGACAACAATATTCAATATAACAACCGTTGTTGAATTCATATCACATTGCTTTTTGAAATTCTATATCATTTATAATGTGTTTTTTTTTTTACTCTTTTTAAAATAAAATTTAAAAAGGGTGTCTTCAGGCTTACTATTGCTATTTGATTTAGACCCTATTACCTTATACCTGATTTATGGCAAGACTGTCTAAACTGATTTGTTGTCTCTGGTCTGGATCCCATTTTAACTTGTTTTCATATAAGCAGTAATCTTCTAAAAGGCAAGTCAGACTGTTCTGTTTTGCTGTTTTCCACCTCCATGAACTGCTGCTCTCTGCCGTGTGCCATGTAACAAGCTGGGTATGGACTGAAATCTCCACTAACTGCAAGCTAAATCAACCTTTCTTTCCTTAATTTTAGGTATTGGATTTTTTTTTGTTTTGTTTTGTTTTTTGTTTTTTAGGGTGTGTGTGTGTGTGTGTGTGTGTGTGTGTGTGTGTGTGTGTGTGCAGGGTCTCACTATACAGCCTAGATTCATAGCGATCCTCCTGATTTCTGCCTCCCTAGCGCTGGGATTACAGGCACGTGCCACCGCACCCGGACTCTATCGCCAGCTCAGCACGCCCAGGGGCGGGGCCAGCGCAGCATGTGAAGCTATGGATGGAACTCTAGCCCCTGCGCTTACCTAAGCAAGCGCCTAGTCCACTGAGTTATATCGCTGGCTCTTGGGTGTCGGATATTTTGTCCCAGCCAAATGAAGTCATTTAGGCTTTATATCTAGAATGCCTTCCAAAAATCCCACGTGCTGGGGGTGGGTGAAAGTGATTAGATTATGAGGCCCTGTACACATCACATTAGTCTGGTCCACGTATGCATTCATGTGCCATTAGGATGTACAGACTGGCTAGAGGCGAGGCACAGGAGTGCACCCTGGAAGGGTATATTCTTGACCTGGGGCTTTTCTGACAGCCATTAGGTGAGCATCTCTCCTCTTCCACGCCCTCCCACCATCCCTCTGCCTTGGAGCCAGGTCTGCTCAGACAGAATCCCCCAAACTAGCAGTCAAATTAAACCTCCTGTTCTTTAAATTATGTCCTATATTTTGTACAAATGACAGGAAAATGACCAACACAAAGCCATAATTCCTTTGTCTTATTAGCTTACACTGAAGCATTACAAGTTTCTTATATATTTTTTCTTTTTATTTATTGGATACAAGGTCTTACTTCACAACTGAGACTCAGAGTGATCCTCCTGTCTCAGCCTACCCAGCTCTAGGATTACCTGTGTGCCCCACCGCACCTGGCACAGCACATCCAGGGCACCAGGGATCAAACTCAGATTCTTACACTTGCCACGCAGGCACTTACACTGCTGAGCTATCTCCCCAGCCCCTACAAGTTTCTCTTCCCACACTAAAACTTTCTAACATTATGTACTGCTTGCATGCTAAGCCAGCCAGTAAGCATCTATGGAAATTCTAACTGTGCAGAGCAAATGTGTTGAGGTTACCATTCCTTTATTTTTTTTTTATGCAATAACAGTCTTTTCATTTATTCTTTTGTGTTCAGCAGCAGAATATATT
>NDGN011320129.1:0-19957 GCA_002564285.1 Tympanoctomys barrerae | reverse complement strand
TTCCTTCCTTCATTTTGAGTGTCGGGTATTTGTCCCAGCAATGAGGGAAGAGTAACTAAGACACCTGTGTTCTCTACTAGCCATACTGTGTTACAATTCCATCATACATGTCAAGTGTCTCCCCTCTTCCACACCCTCACCAATGCTTGTTTACTTCCTGTCTTTTAGTAATAGCCATGCTTCCAGCTGGGAGGTAAAATCTCTGCATTGTTTGATTTGGGACCGCCCTGTGACGATTAGTGACACAACAAAATATCTCTCCTGTACCTGTTTGCCATATAAAATTATAGTTTGGAGCCAGGATATGTGATGCTTCCCACTTTTTCTTTCTCAAAACTGCTTTAGCTTTGTAGAGTCTTTTGTGATTCCATATGAGCTTTAGGATTGTTCTTTCTAAGAAAAGTATCACTGGAATTTGAACAGGAATTGCATTGGAAATCCTCCCTTTCTTTTGAAGGCGGGCGAGCAGAGTCACACATCCACTTGCTGTGTTTGTGGCTGTCGTCAGCGACTTTTATGGAGCAGAGAACGGAAGGAGTTTAATTCTGGTCAGACAACAGGAGTTGAAGGGCCAAGAGGATCACAGCCTTCTCTGGCAGTAAAGAAGATTCAGCTATAAGAAAAATTAAATTTGGAACTAAATTCTAGGGCCATGTTAGCTTGTGTGGCAACCTGCTCCAAAAAATCAGTCCCTGAGAAGCTCAGAGATAGCACATCAGTAGATAACCTCTCGGGGGGTTGTCCCATATGCATTGTTTAAGGCTCCTGAACTGTCCTTTCATAGGAAATGGATCCACAGTTACTGCCTTTTGTTAATGCCATTGCGTTCTTGTGGGCTTAGCACTTACGGGTCACCTGCCATACAAGAACTCTTGTGACCCATGCTACAAAGGTGCCCACACATTATCAGTGCCCACGATGTGATCAGGACTCTGCTGGTTATTTTCCTGTTCAGTTTTAAATCAGGTACTTAGTACATCTAGTACAAGGACTTAATACACTTAGTACTAAACTTACTCTCATTGTTGACCTAGCACTTACATCTATTAATGTGTGGTCTGGTTAAGTTGAGCTTTTTCTATTATTTCAAACATGCTTTATGTTGTATTTTCTTAATTTGAGTTAATTATGAGAACCACCTTTGGTAATCATCTTGAGAATCTGATGGGGAGAAATTTCCCCCATTTTTCAGTTGAAGACAATGAAACTCAGAAAGGCAAGTCGGTTACCTAGAAATCAGATGAATTAGGCAGCATTTGAACCTAGACCTGTTTGGTCCTAAAGTCTTTGCTGTAGAATTCATACCTTCAAATCTAATCCTATGGATGTGGAATTGGGAGGAGGTGAGGGTCGAAGATGCAAGAGGTTAGTCGCTGGCTTTTTTGTTGAGACAGGGCCTCCCTTCATGAATGAGACAGGGCCTCCCTTCATGAATGCTTCATAAAGAAGCCCCAAGAAGAGCTGCCCCTCATCCCCGCCGCATGAAACCCTGGCTAGAAGTGGCTGCCCCTGAGCAGAAAGTGATTCTCACCAGGCACGGACTCTGCAGCGATCTCGGACACCCCAGCCTCCAGCTGTGAAAAATCAGTTTGCTGTGGGTTATACTATTTTGTTACGACAGCCTGAGTGTTTTGCTCAGAACACGACATCTTCAAGGAAAAATATGCCAACACGCTTACCTGTGCAGCGTAATACTGTCTCCTACTTATTGAAAGAAATGTTTACTGGTTTTGCAAAAGCTAAGTCAATCCTTTAAGGGCCCCTGCATGCAAAGTCATCTCAACACTCAAAATGTGCCCGGCTCTGCCCAGGAAATGCTGGGAAACCCTCCTGGGATATTGGACACTTGTTAGTGAAAATGAGGTTGTAAAATATCTCACTGCAAAAGGTTTCTATCAATGGTGTGTTGCTGAGATAATAGTAGTGTGGTGTATGGGGTGAAATAAACCAAATAATTGCACGAGCTTCTTTTTAAACGTTTAACAGGACAATTGGAAGATTTAGAGCAACCCATTGGTGCACGCTTGTTTCTACGGTGTTCTCTGGTCCGAAGCTCAGGCTATGCTTAGCGCTTCTTTTTGTTGCTTCTTTCATTGATTAAGTTGCTATTATTGGGAGTTTAGGGAGGACCTGTGACCAGGACACTGACACTGCTCAGCAGGCTGGGTGTCTGGCCAGGCCCTAATCCCAGGGACTTCCCTGGGCTAATCTCCTTAAGCTGAAATTTAGTGGCCTTAGTCATTAACAAAATTAAGCCCTTCAGTGAGCCCTGGCTTTTGGAAACACTCCGTCTTTAGGGATTATATCTTAGGGAATTTTGAAAAAGGGCAGGGAATGAAAGAGTTGAAGAATGAAACCTATGCTAACTGGGTGTCATCCAGTCAAGGCCGCTCAGTTGGTCTTGGGTTTACCTTAACGGCAAGCTGAGAGCTGCTCACTGTCTGCCCCTGCTGTATGAAATGCCTGTGACTGCTGGCCTCTTGTTTTCTGCTCCAGTTGAAAGGGATGGAAAAGTGCATTTGCTTTGGAGAGGTTGGGAGACAGAAAGAAACCCTGCAGGGACTATCGCGTTCCGTCCTCCAGCTGGGAAAAAGACTGCAGCCCAAGATGGGATTTCAGCCCTGTGGTTAAGTAAGCAAACAGTCCATCTGTGCCAGACAGAACAATGATATGAAAAGAATGGACAAATCCAGGTCAGTTCTCCACAAGGAGCTGCTGGCTGTCCAGAGGCCCAAGGAGGCTGAGCTACGGGGGCCACTTACTGTCTCTGCAGGATCCGCCCTTTGTCACAGGCCGTAGGGTGGGGCACCTCTGCTCAGATAATCCAGTTTTGTGCCCCCAAGAGTCACCTGGGCATGCTAACAATCCCCGCTCTG
Organism: Tympanoctomys barrerae; assembly: GCA_002564285.1. Taxonomy (NCBI): domain Eukaryota; kingdom Metazoa; phylum Chordata; class Mammalia; order Rodentia; family Octodontidae; genus Tympanoctomys; species Tympanoctomys barrerae. The sequence goes on along the minus strand of NDGN011320129.1, from coordinate 17,081 downwards.
GAAGTCATGCCCCAGACCCATGGAGTCATCGGGGTTTGGAAGGTTTCCCAGGTAATTCCGATATTCGGCCAAGTTTGAGAACCACAGATCTAGGTCACTCTCTGTTTTTGCAGACACTGAGACCTAGAACAGATCAGGGAATATTGCTCAATTCCCTGGAGCTAGCTGGCAAGCAGCTAAAAGGGACAGACCCCTTCCATTATGGGCTCTTGAGTTTACAACTTGTTTTTCTTGCATTTCTGGTCCACTATTACATTTCCCTGCTTTACCTTGCTCTAGAATGTCCTGCCTCCGGATTTCTGAGGGCTTGTCCTTCTCAGGAGGATCTCAGCGTCTAGCCAACATTTCTTGCGTGAGACAGGCCCTGCAGGACACTGGTGCATCGCTCTCCTCTGAGACCTCTCCACTATCTGCAGGCGTGCCCGCGTGGTCAGTCTGCCAGCCAGCTCCCACCTGCTCCCACAGGGTCCCTCTCTCACACAGGGTCCAGTAGGTATCTGAGGATGCAATGAATTAACCCTTAGCAGTGAGGGGGCCTTCCAAAGGGCACACTGGCAGCCCTCTGTGTGCCTAGGTTCCACGTCTACAGATTCAACCACCCTTGAATTGAAAATATTCATAAAAAATGCCATCCCATAGACTTTTAAAGAAATGAAACAAATTAGCATTTATCTTAAAATATTTTTGAAACAACAGACTAGGTAATTTGGGATTATTCGAACTTCTCTCTACTTCCTATTTACCTAACATACATTCTGCACACAGTATACATTTTCTCCTATAATAAAAATGGAATATTGAAGCCTGTGTGTCTGACTCATTTTACTGAATGTCATGTTTTCAAGTGGCATTCACTTGCCTACGAATGCCCCAAGTTTATCTCTGCATGCTGTATGCACCACGTTTTCCTTATCCTCTCATCTGCTGATGTGCATATGTGCTGTTTCCAAGATCTAGCTGCTGTAAAGTGTGCTGCTCTAAGCGTGAGGACGCAGGCATCCCCGTAAGACTTTTTCTTGTCATTATTCCCTAAACCAATATATCATTCAATTTATATTATATCAGCTACTATAAATAACCAAGAGTACGAAAGTACCCTGGGAGATGTGATGTGTATAGAAATGCTGCACTATTTTAGGGCTGGGGACATAGCTTAGTAGAATAAGTGTTTGCCTGGCAAGTGCAAGGTCCCAAGTTCAATCCCCGGTACTGAAAAAAAAAAAATGACATGATAAAATTTAGGACTGGACAAATAGCTCAGCGGATTAAAGCATCTGCAAGCAGGTGCAGGGGTCAGGGGTTCAATCCCCAGGCCTGCTGTGCCAGCCCCGCCCCCTTGAGTCAGGGAGTGGTGGCATGCACCTGTAATCCCAGCTCTTGGCAGGCTGTAAACAGGAGGATCACTACAAGTCTGATCTAGTAGTGAGACCCTGAACACCCCGTAGACCCTTTCCTAAAATACAGAAAAAAAAGAAATGCTACACTATTTTAAATAAAACATCCACAAATTTGAATATCTTCAGTCCTGAATCCAGTGCCCAACAGATATCAAGAGAAATGATACACTTCCAGTTATGTAAAGTGGAAAAAGCTGAATTTTGAGAAATGTATGTTCCGGCTCAGCCCGTCCAGCTCGCATCTGCTCATCCTGCGAGGCTGGTGGGCAGGCAGCTTGGGTTCGTGTCAGCTGTAGGACAAGACGCCTGGGTTATTTAAAGGAACAACATTTTTCTATGATCCAAAAATGGACTTTGGTGAGATGATAGAGTGTGACTATAATCAGTGTCCCTGACCGAAGCAGAAGCATAAGTTGCCAAGTAAGATAAAGTTATAATCGGTCCTCTTACAGTTGAAAGGATTAACAACACGGCAAGTAAACGCTAGCCCTGCAGGTGAGCAACACCCCGCCAGTTAGTGCAGGCTGCACCTACAGGCAGGTGCACAGATGGAGGCATTTGGCTTGTCTGTAGGCTCCATGTTCACGCATTCTAAGAAACACTGCAGGGTGATTCTATAAATACTCGGAGGTCACGGCTGATTCTCAGAGGCGAGGATGGAAATCTGCGATGAACATGACCCTTTCAAATCAGCATTTCTGTGTACGTGCAGTTTGCAGCCTGGTTGTTTCAGAGCTCCCAGAGCAGCAGCAGCAGCCGCAGCAGCATGTCCTTGAAATCTACTCCAAGGTCACCTAGGCCTACAGAGCCAGCACCTACATTTTAACAAATGCAACAGGACATTTCTGCACTGTTTATGAAGAATTGGGATCTTTGTTTTCTCCTAAAAAAATTTAAAACAAATCTTTGGTTTTCTCCTGCTATCACTGAATACCAGAGGCTGGGAAATTTATGAACAAAGGAATTTTTTTTTTTTGGCAGAAGAAGGAAGGTAGAAGAGCGAGAGACCTCAAGAGTAAGAGGGACAAAGGAGCATCCCAAATTCTAGGCTCAAGAGCCCACTCCCCTGAAGATTAATCTACTTTGGCAAACAACATTAAGACATCCCTGAGATCAGGACTAGTGAGCTCATTGCCTCATGGAAGGTCCTACCCCTTAGAACTGTTATAATAACAATTAAATTGGAACATGACTTTGGGGGGGGGACTATTCAGGCTCTAGTCACTGGCCTAGAATTAGACTCTGGGTCTGTAAACCAGTGGTTCTCAGTTGAGATTAATTTTGCCCCTAAATGCCTCTTGGCAATGACAGGAGACATCTCTGATCATCACAACTGAGGATGAAGATGTGTGCTAGAGGGAGGGTATGTGACTGGCACCCCATGAGTAGGGGATAGGAAGGCTATTGAACACTGTATAATGCAAGGAACTGTCCCCTACCCTGCAAGAATTATTCAGTTCAGGGCTGGGAAGATAGCTCAGTTGTCTAAGCACTTGTGTGGCAAGCACAAGGACCTGAGTTCAAACCCTGGTACTGCACCCTGGGCTGGCCACCAAAACCAGGTGTGGTGGTGCACATGCCTGTAATCCAAGCACTGGGGAGGCTGAGACAGGAGGATCACTACGATTCTGAGCTGTGTAGCAAGACTCTGCACCAAATAAATAAATTAAATTAAAAATTAAAAAATACATTCAGTTCAAAATGCAACAATCCTAAGGGTGAGAAGCCCTGCTCTAGGCCAATAAATTTTAGACTTTTAGATACTAATGTAATTAAAAGTAAAACAAACCAAGCCCTTAAAAACTGACCAATTAGAAGTAACTGTAGTTTCTGTAGCACTCAGCCTTGAAAAACGAATGATTACCCGATGGAAATAAAAGAACTAAGACCTGTTGTGTATGTGGACCGACTCCGCACAAGGAATGTAAGCAGTATGTACTACAAACGTGGTCAACACCAAAATCAACAAGAACTCGATGGCCATGTATATGAAGGATTAGTGGCTTGGGCTGGGGAGATAGCTCAGTAGACTAAGTACTTTCCTGGGAAGCACAAGGTCCTGAGTTCAATCCCTAGTATCATTAAAAAAAAAAAAGGATTAGTGGCCAGAAAAACATTCATGTTGTACTGGATGAAAAACCAAAGTTTTAATGGAAAAGATATTTTTGAATAACTTAAGCCCACTGCCACTGACCTGGCCAGATTCATTTCCTGCCATCTGTGTGCTCCTGGGCATAGTCCCAGGGTGGCCTCCTCCACCACACGCGCAGCCTGTGGGCGTCTGGCCTCGCCTGCCTCTCTTCTCCCGATGGCCCCAGCGCTTGCTCTCCCTCTTGGCCTCATGGTTCCCCTGCCAGCCTCCTGCACCTCCCTACTCCTGCGCACTCATTCCGTGTGTCCACGCCCGGCCGTGTGGGCAATGACCAGGGTCTGAACGTCCCAGGAGGGGACTGAGCAACGGCACCCTCCATGCTTCAGGCTCTCTGTCTGGGAGTGAATCAAACTGAGCTAGAGCAAGTCAACAGGAGAAAAGCCACCGCTCGTTTCCTGCAGAAGCAGGTGTCTCAGAAAACAGGCGCGTTGGGCCATCAGACACACCCCCCCCCCCGCAGCGTAGACGGCACCCAGAGCTGCTGGAAGGAATCGCAGCCTGGGTTTGGGGAGCGGGAGAGCAGATGCAACGATGATAGTTTATCTCGGGGATAGTCTGCAGTCTCTGTGACGCGAGTTAATCTTTCCTGGCTGACAAGATTTCTGCAGACAGGTTTATGACCCTTGCGGTCCGTTTGGAGGTCCTCTTTAAGCAGACCAGAGGGGCTAGGAGGAAGCCCGGCACGCTCCTGGCCTCGTAGACATCAGCACACCCAAGCACTGAAGTTCGTGGTCATTGGCTGGGAGTTTTCAAGCTTTTCTGCCAGGGCTCAGAGCCATTGCTCCTATGGGGAGCTCGTGGGTGTCTTCAAAGGGCCCCCAGGCTGTCCTAACCAGGACCCCTTATTCAGAATCACTGCTCACCCTCACTTCCTGTCCTCTCTCCTCCCTAGACTATCCTGCAACAGATCTTTCATTTAGAAGCACCTGGGACCCCGTACTTGGGAGAAGGAGCCCCAGGGAGGGAGATCTCTAGTTTGAGGCCAGCTCAGCAAGGCTTTTTTAAAAATAGCATTCACTGTTCATTGCTCCTGGGTCAAAAACAATTCTATTCTGGTGGAAATAAAAATGGCAGAAAACAACCACACTGAGTTTTCTCGTTCGTTCATTCTCGCTTTCATAGAACCAGGCTAGATGGAAGGAGGTGAGTGGAGTTAAGAAGGAAGAAAAACAGCGGCCCTGGCGTCTAACAGGAGGAAGCACAAGCTGCCAGGGCCCTCTAAGCCCCAAAGTGGCCATTTGAGAGGATAAAGTTTTAATCAAGTGAAGCCCTCCCAGGGTTACATTTTGGCTCTGAGGGGCTGCAGTACCCATGGCAGGAATAGGACGAGACCGACGGCAGCACCCTGGGGCCCTACTGAGCCAGCAGGGACCTCCGTCAGAACACACACTTACCCGTATTTTCTGATTCATATCTGAATCGATAGTGAACAGATGAATATTTTGACATGAAACATATTTCTCACTTGAAGTAAAATAGTTCATCTACCTCCAAGCCAGTGTTAACGCACTAGGAAAGTACAAGAGGTGATTCCAAGCTTTGGAAGAGAAGACAAGTGCTGAATTCAGAGCGAGGCAATGTCCTTACCTGACCTCATGATCATTACTGACAATTAGGATAGCGAGGGTGGCCCCCAACTCCCTCCCGCCTGCTCCCAGTGCGTCTTATTGCTACACAAATGCTCCGCAGTTTTTGTGCTAGAACTGCTTTCAGTTATGTGCTGACAATTTGTTGGCTCATAGGGGTCTGAGATTAAAAAAAAAGAAAAGATCAGTGAGCTGTTTAAACTGCATTTTAGGCAAGAAAGGGACACTGTGGCTTGCTTCTCCCTTCAAGCCAAACTTCTAAGGACCCCATGAGGTTGGCACTTGAACATGGGCTACAGATGATTTAGTTGGTACACTGGCCCCAGATTTTGGGTTATAAACTCATTCTGAAGGTATTTTGAGATTAAATGAGCTGTTACATAAAAGCATCACAATGCCTACATATGATACAGGCTCAGTAAATGTTAGGAATTATGAAGGCTTCACATCATATCTGTGGTAATTTGTATAACTATTCTGAGTCAGATCTGAATCTTTCCAGAGTTCACTGGATTCCCTAAAGTCTCTAGTCCCAGAAGGAGACCTAACTGATTCTTTTTTTCATAAGTTCTTTTGAATTATGAAAAAACACAGGAATAGAAAAAAAAAGATTAAAAGAATCTTTTCATCTAATCTCTGGTACTAAATTATGATATCATTTTACTATAAATGATTGGCTTTCTTACTTCTTTAAGTAATATTCTTGGATTGCTTAGAATGAATTCTCACAGATTTTCAGTTTTCAAGATTCCACTAACATATTTGTTTTCTACTGGGTTTCTTGAGTGAAAGAATATAATGCTATGCCAGAGACACACAAAGTAGTAGTGACCAAAACAAAATTAAAGTTTCTTTCTTTCTTACATAACAGTGAAAGAAGGTAGTCCAGCCATAGTATAATGGCCCCACAATCACCTGGAACTCCACAAGCTTCCCATCATATTTCTCTGCCTCTGTATCTTGTGCCCTCCATCTCATGATCCATCATGGCCACCACACCTCCCACAATCCAGGTGGAAGGAAGTGGCTGCAAGGATCCAACCTTTCCTTAACCAGAAACTCTTGGAAGTTTCTCCGACCTCTTTTATGCGTATCTCCTTCCCCTAAATTTAGCCACTTGCTCACACCCAAGGAAAATTTCCAAGGGCTTCCTAGGAACCCTTGGAAAGGTAATTTTAATTTTGGATGAACATTTAGCTGGACAAATAATGGAGATTCTCTTGGGATGAGAGGAAGTTAACTGGTAGTTTTTGTCAATACTCACTGTCCTTGCAACCTGACTGCTCTCAGGGGTGAAGGGGGTTGTCTCTGCTGACCAAAAAACATTCAGCTCCAGTCCTCGTGTGCTTCTGGTTACTTTTTTGTGATTTCACAAGGCTTTCTTCTTGTTGAAAAGCAGAGGCCATCATAACTAATGAGCTACCATCTATATTACTGAGGAAAAGATTATGGAATACAGGAAAAAAAAAAACCTCTAAGAGCAAAAAAAAAAAGATTTCTCAATGGTCTCATCCATCCAGAGAAAATAAATATTAGTGTTTTATTATGTATTTTTATTATTTCCCTATATATTAATAATTTTAACCTAACATGCTGCTATAAAAGTAATTTTCAAAGATATGTCGTTCTCATCCATCTGCTATTCCAAAGTATTATTTCCCTTCTGTTTCATTTTTAAGGTATAATTTACAAACAATAAAATTAGCCAATCTTAAATTCAGTGTTTGGCGATTGGGGAAAATCGTGCAAAATCTTGTAACTACTACTGATGTGAAATAAAGAGCAGTTCTCCTCTGTAGACACTCCTCTGCTCAAATCTCTCACGGTCACCCCTCTCCCCACACTAAAACCCAGTTGCCATTAGTATGCAGGTATTACAGTTCAGAATCGTTTCACGTGCCTGTTATTCTTTTATATCGCTGTATCATAGTTTATCTGACTAATGCCTTGTTTGGAGGAATGAAGTTATTAGCTCTGGGCATGTGTGTGTGGGCTGTCCTAAATGCTCTTGTAGGTGAGTCTCAGTCCTTGTCAGTGACACACATCTTAAATAATCCCTACAGGGGCTTGGTGGCTCAGCTTGATTGTGTCAGCCATTGGTTTGGCAGCCACAGAGGAATTGGTGAGGCACATTTCTGTGTGTGTGTCTGAGTCAGACGTGGGGCATTACCTCAGGTACTATATTTAGGCCCTGACGGCTTCCTATCTGGCACTCATCTCTACTCTACTTCCTGGATGTTGTGAATTAAACAGCGTATCTCCACGTCACCTTTCTGCCGTGATGTTTCTGGCTTGGGAACAGCTTGCTAGGGACTGAATGCCCTGAAGCCATAAGCCAAATTAGATCTTTCTTTAAATTGCCTGATGGGGTAGTGCATCCTAGTGTGGGGAAAGCTGACTAACACCATGAGGAATTACGTGAGTAATAAAATAGTAGAAAAAGTAGATGATGCAAACTGCTCTCAGAAAAGGTCTCCCACCAGCGTGTATGTGTGAGGTCATTTCTTGACATGCTTGTTGAGTTCATTTGGCAGATGAACTTCAGTTTGCGTATGATAAACAAAAATTTTATTTATATTTTATTCATAATATTTCATTGAGGCCATGACTCATCCACATAACTAACACTGACAAAAGATCTACAAACTGCTGTACAGGGTTTCAGGGTCAGTCCTGAGGGGATTTGACTGAGCTTGTCAGATACAAACATTACATTTTTTGTTATATAGATCTTGCTTTATCTTGGTTCTAACCATCCAGCCGAAAAGCATAAAACTGAGGTGCAAGGAGTGAAGCCATATTAATATGCTGAGCTGTGGAGGGCTCAGGTCGATAATTTCTGACCCTGCCAGGCTTGCGGATGGCCCACTACTGTTATGGACTACTGGACTGTATTGGATTACTCTGCCGTGTTCATGCACCTGCAATATATAAATGGCAGTGGAGTATACATCTCTGACAAAAGTAAACCAAAAAGGGGATATAAATGGACCATTTGTAGTGGAAAAAACTATATATATATATATATATATATATATATACAAAATAGCATAGATATGCAACTGCTTTCTCTTGGTTCAATGAGAAGAAGGTTTAGAACTAGTAGTGTTTGGACAGGATATCATGTCTGCATCTTGTACTAAGAACAGCTACTGCAAAGATGACAATATGCAATATATTAATTAGTGTAACTGTACTGCTGACCTGTTTTGAAAATGTCTCATTGCTACTTCTTTCTCAACAAAATTATTAAAATATAAAAATAAATTTTAAAAAACGTATTGACCTTAAACTTCACCCTCATTTCTCTGAAGGTTTCTTGTGGATTCAGGTTGTGACAAGATTCATATTGAAAAGCACTGTTCACAGTAAAGAAGCATAACCCAGGAGCCAAGGGGAGTTAGGGATAAATCTTATTAGCTGCCCTCATTGTGAGAATTCATTAAAAGAAAGCCAACCCTTAGCTGGAGCGCATGTGCCTCCAACTCTCCTCCCTCTAGCCTTCAATTCCCTTCCCTGGAGTTTCACCTCCCAAACTGCTGAAGCTCATACCTCTCTGCCCTTTCTCCATCCACTTTTTCTATAGGTTCAGTACTGCTGTCTCCCAGCTCCCTTCAACCTCTCTCCTCCAAGCAAGAGGAGGGTCAGAAGAACGAAGCAGAAAACCAAGCTCTTCCTGCATGCAGCATCCCAAGAGGGTTAGTTGTCTTTCTTATGAACTGAATGCCTGCGTCCTCCCCAACCCCAAAGTTGTATGTTGACCCCCAATCCTTAATCTGCTGGCATCTGGGGTGAAGCCCTTGGGAGAGCACTAGGTGATGAGGTTGGGGCCCTCCTCCATGGGATCTGGTCCCTTATAAGGAGCCAGAGAGCTGGCTCCCTTCTTCCTGCCATGGGAGGACACAGTGTTAAGGCGCCACTGTCGCTGCAAGAGAGCCCTCACCACAACCTACCCTGCTGGCACCCTGAGGTTGAGCATCCAGCCTCCAGAACTGTGAGAAATAGATTCCTGACCAGTCGATGGTAACTGATTACAGTATTCCAAGCTGGCTAAAGTACCCCCACCCTAGCAAAAGGTACCACTTCCTTCAGGTTACTTCTCATGCCCACTTCAGTGTGCAGAATGCTGGCTATTTCCACAAAGAGGATGTTGTACTTTGGATAGATCTGTTTTCATCTTTTTCCTTCTCTTTCTCTCTACCTGTCTCCCTCGTTCTTTATCCAGGTGAATTCCCACAGCCAGGAAGCCCACTGTTCCAACCTCTGTGCTATTTCTTCGCTCAAAACAAAACAAAAACATCTGGCAGGCCAGACACACCAGATGGGGAAGGCACCCTTGTGGGATCACAGTCTTTCCCTGGAGAAATGACGTGAGTGCTGGTGTTTCCCTCTGGGCCACCATAGTGATGCGGCAGTTCACACAAGGCCTTGCTTCCTCTACAAGGAAGCCACTACTTCTGAGGTTGGCCACAGGTGTGAGCCCCAAAGACACGCTTTCAGTAACACTTGCCTGCAGAGTCTCTCTTCTATATCTTGCAAGGCTCACTGCCCAAAAAAGTGCCCAAAGGAGCCTGGTCTCTTCGGCGACCTGGCCCCCCTCTGAGGCCCCGGTCCTGTGGTGGGCAGTAGAGCTATGGAAAGGGTTCCTCCTGGTCCTGTGTCCTTCACTGTCACCTGGGGTACAAGGCAGTGCGGACCATTCCCAGACTCTCCTGGAAATGGCTTCTTCTGGCTCTTCCTCTCCTGTCCCTAGCCAGAGAGCTCCACTTCCTGCCTGGAGGCTGGGAGACAGGCAAGCTTACATGGGGCTGCTTTTCCCGTTGTCCTCACATCCTGTTTCCTGGGTACCAGGCCCTTCCTCCCCAGGAGCAGCCATGTACTTGTCCTGTGTGAACAGCGAATGCCTCTCCTTCCTGTCTCATCAGTGGATGTGTTTTCTCCCAGGACCCTTTGGTGAAGTCCACAGGGACCCACTCAAAAAACTTTTTAAAAAGTATAGAGTAAAACACCTAGGATCACCCAAGAAAACCACTTAGTTACATACAATTACGTATTTTAAAAAGCAAACTGATATGTATCTGTTACTGTATTGGCTCACAAGACTTACGGTTGCTCCAATAGGGACTGACACTTCAGAGTGATGAGTATAAATGATATTGGGTGGCATCTGTAACAATTTTAGTGTGCTATGAAAACAACTATGATTTTTGCTAGTGACAAAGTTGTCCAGGGGTGCTGCTGCTCCTGTCTTGGTGGGTCGCCTACACTCGCATGGGCATGGTAATCTAAATTCTGGTGAGAGGTTAGTGAGAATGCAGGGGGAGGTCTCCTCTTTTCTGATTACACCCTACCCCTCTGTGCTGTTCTCGGAGCCCCGTCTGTTCCCCTCTTCTGACGCAGCTCACAAAGGCTGTCACACAGACCAAAGTCTTTGGGGATGGCAGTTTTGAGAGTTTCTAGGCAGGGCTGAGCATGAGCAGGAGCGGTAAGTCATTCTCGGGGCAGTTTCCTTTAACTCTTCCTCTTCAGAGTCACTGATCTCAGAGTGCCATGGGGGCTAGGGGTGCAAAGTCACACAACAGAAAACATTGTAGCCTCCCTCCTACCAGCCAGATGGGAGCAGTAGTTGAAGAGGCGGTGGTCATGCCAGCCCCTAAGACAAAACCTTTCAACAAATTAAATTTAACAGATTTTTATTTGAGCAAAGAACAGGCATAGACACCATGGATCTGGCCACACTGAGACACAGGACAGGTTCAGAGAGCTGCATGGAGCAGCGTGGACAGCGAGCTTTTATAGAGAAACCATCTGATTGCTGCGCTTGGGCCTGATTCACATGTAGGGATCCAGTTTGATGTGACGACAGACACCTTGGCCGTAATTGGTGCTTGTCAGCCGGGTGAACTTGGCACATGGCCTAGGCCTCCTTGGACAAACAAAGTCATTAAGAGTCGGGTGTGCTGTTCTGGCTGCCAAACATCAGAGTGTTTCCTCACTGATGTTGGGCGTGTGAATAGTTTCTGGGGCAGCGCAGGTGTGCTCCTGTGGCCCGCCTTTGTCTCTCTTGGAGCGCAGGAACTGTCTTGCCTGCTACTGTTCTGCCTGTTCATCCCTAATGAGTTACACTATGGGCAACCCGGAATCTATCTGCCTTTTTCAAGAAGTACATGGCATCTTCTTTCTTTGGTGGCCAGTTCTTAAGTCTCGTACAGCAAGTTCTTCTGAAATATTGGGCATGGTGTGATCAGCCGGCTCCTGGGATTGGCTGGTGCTTGGGTGTTTGTTAGAAGTGTATGTGTCTAAGGTAGTTATGGTTTGTTACCTAAGAACCCACAGTACAGCCATGCCTCAAGCCAATGGTCTCCTGCTGGCTTATTTTAACATAGCCAAGAAGTCTTAGCTGAGAGACACAGAGGGGTGAAAGAAAATGAGAGGGAGGTGACGCTGGACCAGAGGATGAGAAGACTTAGGAAGCCTCGGAAATGCTGGGGCCATTCAGGAGGGTATTGAATTCTGTCCACAGAACAGCGGGGCCTGCTCAGCAAGAAGAGATCCTCAGCCTCTCGGGCAGAGGCTGTGCCCTCCAGGGAAGGGGTTCATGGTCATTAATATTTCTTATGTAAGCTAGCCTAATTAGCCAAAGTTAAATTTTCTATACTGGACATATACACAATGGTAATAATAAAGAGAAGATAATAAAGATTACATTTCTTCATGTGGAGGAGGTTTGAGACAGGGATTTCACTATAATCCAGGCTGGCCTTGAACTCAACTATGGAGCACGACAGGCCTCAAACTCTCAGTGACTCTCCTGCCTCAGCCTCCCGAGTGCTGGGATTATAGGTGTACACTAACACCCTTGACTTGACTTTTCTAATACTGTAGAAAATGGCTGTGTTTCTTCTTATTATTAAAAGACAAAATGGGGGATAACATGATACCAAAGCAAAAAATAGTTAAATAAAAAAGTTAAAAGCTTAATGTCCTTGGGCCATATCTCAGTTATTCAGGACTTTGGACAAATAGCTTACTGTTAAATAGGGTGTGAAAAAATATATATATATGATAGTTGAGATAGTTATATTACTAACTTAGTGCATTGAAAAGAAAAGTTTGTGCTAATATTGTTTGGACAATTCAGTGCCAATATCTTGTACTCTGAGTGACTAATTTAAAGGTAAGATACACAAGGTACCTGTATTAACCATTAATTAACTATAACCTCTTATTCTCTTGTTTTGAAATTTTTTGTTTTTCTCTCTTGAAAATTAAAAATAAATAAATAAATTGGGGGTGATCATCAGCGAGGGGCTACAGAAAGTACCACATGCCGTGGGGTTTGAATAATGTATTTATTTCATCATAGGCCCCGAGTTACAGAAGGCCCCTGAGTTCTGCCCTAGGCTAGGGTCAGAGACTGTCACCCTTAACTGAGAGGGAGGCATCCATTTCCCTGGTGATTAGGGGGCTCCCAAGTGACAATATGCTCCTCCCTGCAGCTGGCTGAGGTATAGGTTGGGTGTGTTGTCAGCTTCCCCATGTAGAACGGGAGGCGACACCTGGCCTGATGCAGACAACCAGGCTGTTTTCCTGCTCTCTATTCCCTTTGTTGGGACCTGGCACTCTCTGCCAGGCACTGCCACTGTCCCAGAATTCAGAACTCAGAAGTCCGTCTTTATATCTCAGCTGAACACTTTCAATGGTATGTTGGCTATGCCATTTATTCAGCCTGGTTGTGAAAGAGAACCACAGGCTTGAAAGTTTTTAAAATCTATCATTAGGAAATTGTCAAGCAGCAAGGGAGGGGCTGCTTCCCAAGAACTATGAGTACTACATACAGACCAGGTCCTGGGGTAGCTGAGACAACCACTTCCACCACCGCCAGTCATTTATCTACCCCAAAGAAAAGTACTGGGGTGAGGCGAAGTTGGTGGAGTTTGGAAGAAAGGGCAGGACAAGGACATAGCTTTGAAGGTAAAAGCCTGAACACTATTGCTAACAACTCTCATAAGCAGAGCTCACAGACTAGTCAGACTTACTTTAACCTACCTTTAGACAAATAGGTCTGCCCTTGCTTTGTGGAAACTATGCTATCATTTCTCACTCAGTCCAGAAGACCATGTTGGCTCTGTGTGTGTGTGTGTGTGTGTGTGTGTGTGTGTGTCCTGTATGTGATGTGCTAGGACACAGGAACAGAAGGCAGAGCAGGAGCTCAAGAAAAAAACGAACATGGAATTGGTAGGATCATCCATCTTCATATCAACCCAGCTCCTGCCTAGTCTCACTAGCATCATTACCTCCCTCACTGTTCCAGAGCCTTGGACAATGTGAATGCCAAAAATGTGGAATTAGTCCGTGGCCACCAGAGCACCCGAAAGATAGCCAGTGTGCCAACACCCTGATGGGTACAGCTCCTCCAAGCCACTAGGCTCACCAATCACATTTCATGCTGGTGTCTCAGCCCTTTACCCACCCATATTCCCATAAGTAGCCATGGCCCCAAATTCCTCAAGCTCTTCTTGCCTGAGACCTTGCCTGGGCCTCATGTGATTCCCCTCCTCACCAACCTCCCTGCTCCCTCAGCTCTTTTCTTCTCCCCACAGGGTTAATGTGAGACGTGGTCTTCCTTGTCAGTGCCTGGGATCTCGGTCTTACTCTTTGTTATGAAGCCAACAGTACCCTGCCTGCCGCGTGCCCCACCACTCTGGGTTGAAGTCCTCATCCCGAGAGCTTACTTCCACGTGCAAGAGTATTCAATGTTAGAGTCTTTAGAGATGATTGGATTAAAATGAGGCCATTGGGGGTGACCATTCGGCTGGCTGGTGACAAGGTCCAGGAAGAGTGTAGTTCTCATTGCAAAGACCGCATGAGGATGTAGGGAGAAGATGACCATCCACAAGCCAAGGGGAGAGCCCTGTGCTGAAAGCAGCTCTGACTGCATCTTCATGCTGGCCTTCTAGACTCCAGGGCTGTGAGAAAGCAAATTTCTGTGGTTTAAACCATTCAGTCTGTGGCATTTTTATTATGGCACACTCCAAGCCAAGTTGTACTGCAGGATCTCACTCAGTTTTTGTACCTGTTTAGAGCAGCCAGAAGCCTAAGCATGCTTAGCCCTGCTCTGTACTCACAAGCGGTCCCAAGATGGCCTGAAGCTGAGGCTGATATATATATATATATATATATATATATATATATATATATATAGTAGCTTATTTGGTACAGGGTCTCACTACACAGCATGGACTTGTAGTGTAGTGATACTCCTGTCTCAGCCTCCCCAGCGCTGGGATTACAGGTGTGCACCACCATGCCTGGTTTCAGTGGATGGCATGGCATGGCAAGGGGCCAGCATGGCATGCAGTGCCAGGGATCGAACCCGGGGTCCTTGTGCTTGCCAGGCAGGTGCTTAGACTGCTGAGCTATCTCCCTGGCCCTGAAGCTGATATTTTAAACTGGTGTGATTTGGGACTGGGTGAAAGAGTGGGAAAAAATAATGAGAGAGTGGAGTGATCAGCTTTGGTGGGTTGGGCTCTGGAAGGTGCCTTTGTTTTGTGTTGTAACAAAATGGCTTAGGCTGGATACTTCATAAAGAAAACAAGGTCATTTAGCTCAATGTCTTGGAGGCTGAAAGTCCAAGATCAAGAGGCCCTGTCTCTTCAGCCTCTGGTGAGGGCCTCTGCCTGTATCACAACATGGAAGATGGNAGTGTTAAGTAGGCAAGATTTTTTAGATTCAAAAGTTATATATTACTTATGAATGAAAATCCCATGCAAAAATGAAAAGAGCTACCAAGGAACAGCAAAGGAATAATAAAAGAAAAATGTACCTCTGAGCTCTGTAATAATCTAGCCATGAAATACCATTGGCTGTTTTTGTTTTTGCATTTTGTGTAAACAAAAGAGCACACAGAGGTTGGCTATATAATCTCAGGTGATGGAATTAAAATCAGAGCTTCCCCACAGTGAGATCCACAAAACGAACGTGAGAACATGTTAAGCATGTTTTTCTTCTTGAATTATTAAACTTCAGTTGAGTGTGTTATTTTATAAAACAATTTAATATGTTAAAATATAAAATAAAGGAAATTTTGTTATTATATATACACATTGACCATATTAAATATTTTACTTGTGAACCAAGAGATTTTTTTCCTCACCCATCGAAGCCCAGGCCAGTCAGAAGGTTGGATGTCTGTGCTTGGAGCATGGAATGTTTCGGTATTGATGGAAAGAAGATGGATAGTGCTAAACCAAGATACATTCCCATGCTTGAAAATTTCCAGCAGAATATAACGTATCTCAAAATGAGGATGAGAAATGATGCTTGTGTCATCAAACCAGTGGCTGCTATTGCAGAAAATATGGTGGGCTGAGCTGCAGAAATGCTGATCTGCCATCAGGCGGAAGCTACAATTTTAACCCAGTTTGTTTATGTGGAGTCCAAATTTCCAAGGCTGCCTTTCTCTCCTGTTAGTCAGCCCTGCTTCCTGCATCTTTCAGTTCTGATGTGGAGGACTGATAATGAAGAGTTTTATCATATTAATAATCCCCAATTCATCTATCTCACATTGAGTAGAAATCTTGCCAGAGGTGAGAAATATGTTAGTTCTCTGGCTGACATGCTGGGCTTTATAAAAATCTTCTTTGAGGGTTGTTGCTTTAAGTTCAGTTTACAGTTATGAAGATAGATTTTTCTCATTCAATTATTCATTCATTCCAAGTCTCTCACATGCCTTTTCTAATATGATTAAAGACATTAATATTGGGAAGTTGAGGCTGTAAGTATAATTTGGGTCATAGGCTCCTTGGGCTACTCAGAAATATCTGACCATGGTGTGGTCAGTACCATGTACTTAACACAGGTTTGTGGCTACCTCTTCTAACAGGACTCTTGGGATTGTGTGTACTCTTTCTAGGACAAGAAGAGGAAGAAGTTTTATGCACTGAAAAGAGCCTCCAACGAGTACTAATCATTTTACTCCTTAATGATAACTGGATTTATATTCCTCAGATAGGAAAAGCTCAGGTTGTGTCCAAGAATGTAACAGAAATGACAACTGATGACACTCATATGAATATGTTTTGGAAATGTTTCTCAGGAAAATAGCTTACAAAGCAATAAATATTTAGCTAGTTGCTTCAGAGCTTCCCACAAACTAATTTATTCAGGAAACTGCTCATGAGGGAACAGCTTTCTTACTTGAAAATGGGTTATTCACCTGAGAAGTTTCCCTACCAGACAACACCTTACTCATCAAAAATCTTCCCTTACTGGGCCACCAGTCCTACCGTGATGGCACCATCTGGGTCCAGCACTGATTGATTCCCAGTGTTGAAAACATAGCCTTCTGTCACCTGAGCCACTGCCACTCCTATTGTCTTCCTTGAAATCCTCCAGAGACGCACTCAGCTGTTTGTTAAGGTGACATTTTTCTTTGCTACAAGGAGTCTAATGAAATTAGTTTTGGGAAAGTCGACAACATAAAGGTAGAAAGCAGCCAATATTGAGAGAAGTGTAGCTGCTCACCCTGCATGCAACTTTTACATGATGCTGTCTACCTCCATTGCTATCTTTTTTGGTAGTACCGGGGATTGAACTCAGGACCTTGTGCTTGCCAGGCAAGCTCTTATTCTACTAAGCTATCTCCCTGGCCCCTCCATTGCTATCTTGTAGAGAACACAGTTGCTATGTGTGGCTTTGCTGTGAATTGTAGTAAAGAGTGGTGGACACTTGAAGCTTGCTTTGCAGGGTTAAAATATGGTGCGGCTTTGAGGCCTAAGCAAGCTGCCACTTCACATCCTCTGTGTGCTTTGGCCTCAATAGATGCAGTATTAACAGGAGTAAGAAGGGAGGATCCTTCCTTACCATTCTACACTTCTACTCCAGCCTTAATCTATTCTGAGGCTGACTTCTGTGGCCACTACTTGCATTCACACAGCCTAGCAC
>NDGN011320116.1:0-10086 GCA_002564285.1 Tympanoctomys barrerae | reverse complement strand
GTTAAGAGTGAAATCCTAGGGCTGGCAAGATAGCTCAGCTGTCTAAATCACTGCTTAGGCAAGCTTAGGCAGCCACAGGGGACAAAGGTTGATCTCCCTGCACCAGCCCTGCCTTCAGGGCAGGCTAAGCTGGCCAACCACAACAAAAAAGAGTGCCATCCCAGACCAGCAGTCTTTTAAGAAAGATAGGGAGGGGCTGGGGAGATGGCTCAGTGGAATAAGCACTTCCCTGGCGAGCGCAAGGGCCTGAGTTCAATCCCCGGTTCTGCCAAAAAAAAAAAAGAAAGAAAGAAAGAAAGCAAGCAAGCAAGCAAGCAAGCTAGGCAAATAGCTGCTGTGTGTTTTACTGTTGGATTATCTCTGTGTGAGCACCAAGACTTAAAAATTGCTTGGATAATGGGATATTCTTGAGAAGGAAGATCATGCAGCGTCCCTGAGTTACTGCATTCACACGCCTACTAGGAGACAAGTTTTCCAGACTCATCCAAGTTAAGATGGCTTGAGATCATTTTAAGTAGCACTAATGACACAGGTTTTGAAAATTAATAAATGAAACGGGAGGAAATCAAATTATTATAAGAAATATTGTAAGAATTGAACAAATTCAGATGAAATTGCAAAGTGGCAAATTTTTCCATTGTAAAAGCTAAAAACTTTCCTATTTCTAATTCTAAACCAGAATGACTTGTTTAAAAATGCAGGCTCTCATTCAATAATCCTGTGCTCATATAAACGATCTTATAACTTGTGTGCTTTAGAGAAGCTGGGTTACTCAGGAGAAGATGGTATTTACAAGGCCATATAATCAGTGTGCAGGGGAGGCAAAACTTTACCTCTTTGCTTTTATGGTTTTCATTTTTATTTATTTATTTTCGGCTGGGCCCGAGACTTAAATTGATGTAGGACAGTTTAACTGAAGAAGCTCTTGTGTGATTCCGGTTTCACATGGCACAGGAGCCTGCAGAATGAAATGAAAACCCGAAGTAGAGCCAGACACTTACATGTACTGAACTGAGCAACAGTAGGAAACTGAAAATTTAAATTATGTGTGAACACCTAAGAGTTATTTAAATAAGGTTTGTAAAGAATTCTCAGGGCTGGCCAGATAGCTTGGTAAACTAAAGCTCCGACTTAGACAGGCTCAAGAGCCAGGTCCGACGCCCAGCACGCTGTGCTGTGCCGGCCCTGCCCCCAGGGCATGCTGAGACACAATTGAGACTGGACAAGGTGGTGACCTGGCGCGGCGGTTCCCGCGCCGGGCTCGAGACTGGACATGGTGGCGTGCACCTGCAATCCCAGTGTTGGGGAGGCTGAAAACAGGAGAATCGCTACAAGTCTGATCTGTGTAATGAGACCCTGTAGACCCGGTAGTAAATATATAAAAAAGAATTCTCTGTCCCAGTTTTCTATCCTTGATATGAATGCTATTTTCCTTCTTTTTTATAGTTCTTTTTTTTTCTTAGTATGTGTTTGCATTATGTAACATTTTCTATCCCCGTGTGCAGTTGGCACATGTATGTAACACATCCTAATGCCTTTTCTCGTCCACCTTCCTTCCCCTCCCTCACCCTCTGATCCTCTTCCTATCTGAGCAAGATCTGTCTCCCTGCCTCCAGTTATCTTTCTTTTACTTCGCTCGACCTGGGTTTCTCATGTAAAAGAAACTTTAAGTTGTGTGTCTGATTACCTCACGTGGGGGCTCAGGGTGCATCAGATGCATTTTCCTACAGATGACTCAACTTTATCTTTCTGTATGGCAGAGTTTCCCTGGGCATCTTTTCCATGTCCTGTATCCTGCATGTAATAAACATGGTCCGACGTGATGGTCAGTGAAGATCAGAGTAACAGCACCTGCTGGTTTCTTCCTGCACCTGCTGGTTTTTAAAAGTGCCTTTAACTCAAGATAATCAATTAGCCATAATAGCATAGTCTTAATTTCTTCAGACGTAACATTCTAAAGTAAAGTTTGAGCGTAGAAATGAACATAAAAGGGATTCAAGGGCAGTGTGTAGAACAAATTGGAAATGGTTGTGTTTATTGCCTGCCTTTTTTTTTTTTTCAATGAATTTAGGACAAGGTCTACAAGGTGTACAGGGTCTCACTACTGCATGCCCCCAGGGGTGCGGCCGGCACGGCATGCTGGGGATTGACCTCTGGCCACTGTGCTCTGCCTATGCAGGTGCTTTAGTCCACTGAGCCATCCAGCCAGCCCTATTGCCTGTCCTCTTTTTGAAAGCGTCATCTGAGGCTCCATGTGCAGGTTGGGTTTTGCTTTGAGCCGTGTGCTCCTCACTCCAAGATTCGGCCAGAAGAGCAGCCTGAGTGCTTTTGTCCTTCAGCAAATGGAGGACGACAGTGGTGGAGTCACGATGGCTCCCACAGTTCTTGCTCCTGGGGGGGAGGGGTGCCACTTCCAGCACGTGGCCATAGCTTCCCTCATAGAAGAGCTTTGAACCCTTTTGCGGTGCAGAGGGATGAGGAGTACAGGGTCTACCTCAGCGACTGTTATTTTACTGTGCCAATGAGGTGCTTGGGAGTATGGTATGCTCATTCACTTGTTTTCATTGCATAGGGTTGGACACAGATCTAGGGGTCAGTCCTGTTGCATTGTACAGCTCATATGTGCAGGCCAGATTGATAGCCAGCAAGGGCTTGCAGCTCAAACACATAGAAACCAGTACTTCGGCATCAAGTGTTTGCAAAAAGGGACTTATTGCAGGCTGACAAGGAAACAAGCTCAAGTTTCTCCCAGTTGGCTGGTGGTGAAGTAATTAAGTGCCCTGGGGTAAGGGAAGTAGCAAGCTGATGGGTGGTGATAGCCAGGAGTCTTGGTGGAATATGCTGCACCCTGCAGGCCAGGCCACTTGACACCTGTGGAAATTTCAGAACTATTGACAGTGCCCATCACTTCTGACCTTAGGTCACAAGACTCGGTTCTTGTCCCTCAGGTTCTGTTCCTTAGGGATTTTGGCTTTCCCTGGATCATTTAAGGTTACATCCTAGGGTTCTCCACCTGCATTCTGAAAAACATCTTGGACAGTTTTTAAGGAACAGCAGTATTGGTGTTTTACTGTTCAGTTTCAAATTTGCCTCTGTGTTTTAAAATGAAAGAGATATAAAAATGGCATTTGGCTAGTAGCTGTGAGCTAGCCCCAGCAGCAGGTACTAGTCTGACAGCCAGCCAGTGTATGTTGCATCTTCCACTGTAATGTTGTGGTGCATTTTTCAAGTCTAATTTATGTTCTCCATTTTTATCTCTTTCTGCCTCTAGTGTTTCTGCATTGTTTTAGTGGTTTTTTTGTTTGTTTGTTTTTTTAAAACATGTTATCACCCAGAGATCTTATTGAAGCTTCTGGTACAGTGGGGAACAGAGGAGGTGGTAGTTTAACAAGGACCCAGGTGATACTCCGGTAGCTGGTCTATGGCCTGCACTTGAGTCAAGAAGCTGTACAATTATCCGTGTTCTGGAGTTCTGCTGGTTGTGTCCTGTGGGGGTGATTTCATCATTCTTGTACACAGTATGATCAAAACAGTGAAGGTTTAAACAACAAACTTATTACAGTAAAAGACGGACTGCCATTAACCCCCTTCAGAATACTCTGCCTCAATTAGAACATACTTACCCTGTCATTCCTATGACTGTCTGCAGCAGTTTATAGAAATTTCTGTCAAGCAAAAACCTGTGGTATGTATGTTCACATCCACCTTATTCTCTGGATCTGGCACAGGGACACTTGTGGCTCTCACTCAGCATTAAAATGACACGAAAGGTGAGCTGTTTGATTCAATTCAGGACATGGAAGCATCCACAACAGGGTACCTAAAGAAATACATGAAACAGGACTTCCACAGCTGCATCAGTGCATGGCAAGAATGATAGGATATGTGTTCTAAGAAAGGGGAAACATTTTGGGGTAGATTAGTGGCAATATCCTTTAATATAATAATTTTTAAAATTTATCCATCATAGCTTTAGATCACACCTTGTATTTCTCACCTGTTGGTGGTTCAGGTTTGCATGAATGTGGTAAAGGCACTACTTTGAAAGATTCCAGCCAGTACAGGATTTAACACCAGAAACATGCTTCGTAGTACAGAGCAGAGGTGCTATGAAACAGGATGCAGCTCATAAAAAGGTGAAGGTAGACTTCAAGCCAGGCTTTAAGGTAGACTTTTAAGGAAAGGGTGCCACTCCATTTTTTATGTTGTGCTCAATTTTTACACTTCTCATGCTGATAAACCCACAGCAAGGTCAAACTGTCATCTGCAGGGAAGAAAGTGGAGTGATGGCAGCTGAGGAAAATTGGCCCGACTGTGCAGTAGCTCAGAATCCAGGGAACTTTCCTCTTTTCTGCTTTCTTTACTGGAGTTCACTTGTACGTGTGATTGTGAGATGGAGTGGAGGCCAGATGAGTGAGGAGGGCTTAGTGCCGTCACGCACTTCTTAGCTTTCTCCCTGCTGCTGAACCAAGGTCCTTGCTCACCAGGGAACCTTGTCATCTGCTCTCCTTGCCAGATTGACTGTCTTCTTCCTGCCCTCACAGATGGATTGTGCATCGTTCCTGCCAATTCCATCATTAATAAGCAGTGACGGAGCATAGGCATTGCCATGGTAACAGGAGGGCATGCTACATTTCCTTGAAGGTTAATTGAGGTTAAATAACCTGTTGTGTGGGGTTTTTTGTTCCTTTTTTTGACTCATGAGACAATATAGACAATATCATTTGGAACTCATTTTTTAAACTGTCAGTTCAAACCATTTTTTTTCATAAAGTACCTAATGTGATGTTATCACAGATGCTATGAAATACTGAGAGATCACTTTCTTGTGAGAAACAAGCTTTTTTTTCTTTTAAGAGAGTTTATTACCATGTAGTTCAAGCTGATCTTGAACTCACTGTATAGTCCTGGGCTTGAACTTGGGGTGTTCCTCCAGCCTCAGCCTCCTGAGTCCTGAGATTATAAGCGTGTTCCATCATTCCTAGCCAAGAAACAAATCTTTAAAAATATTTTTTGTTATTGGTATCCACATAGTACTCGGGACAATCTACTAATTCCATATAATCTAGTTGTACAAACGTACTCCAGTTAGCTTGCATGTGGTGAGTATTCTCCTGTACAATGACTAGTAGTGTGTCTGATGTGACAAGTTTCTCTCAAATCTTATTAATTTACCTGGAATGACACAGAAAACAAAATAGCATTCCTAGTTGCCAGGTTCATTTCATGCAGTAATGTGTTAAACTCAAGCTCCATTTCTGTCCTACAGTTGAATCGCTGTGGATGTACAAACAGCCAGCTGTGCATGAACTATACAGAGAAGTGGGAGGAGATGTGATGGGGCAGCAGCTATAGGGAATGGGCTAGTGAGAGGTGACATTCCCATTTTGTAGATGAGTAAACGGCAGCCCAGGGAGCTTGGATCCTCCGGTCAACCTCACTTGGATAGCCTTGAAACAAAGAAGTGTTGGATGATGTTCAACTACCTCCGTGGCAGCTAACACATGACCACGGTCCTAGGCACTTCCATTTAATCCTCACAGCCCTGTGGGGGGGGTGTTCATTTCCCCATTAGGGGTGAGGAATATGACATTATCTCCCTGTGTGCTTGGTCCCCCAGGAAGCAGGGACTGGGCTCTGACCCCAGAGCCCCCATCCTCCCCTGTAGCCAGGACCTATGTCCTCACCCAATGCTTTCCCACTTGTAAGGTGTCGCTGAAAGGATTGTGTTCAGGTAGACATTTTTTAATATTAATTACAAATTTTGCAAGTTATCAAGCTAATACTTAGAGAGACATCAGCTAGTAAAAAAAATCTTACAATAAAACCTAACCCCTTGAATTTAACTTTAGTCAGACTCCCCCCAAATCACTTGGGAACAATTTTTGTTCAGAATGCTGAGTATGTGCTGTTTATTGATTTATAAATAATACATTTATAACCTAAACCTTCATCTTCCAACTTCCCCTTTTCTCTTCTCTAGATAATGCTGCTAGTTCTTACGCTTTTCTTATTTACTTTTATAACAAATGATATACCTAAAGCTCCCTGTTATTCTTTCTGTATGATTTTTAAAGATGAAGCTATTAGGACCCCTGATCACCCACTCGAGTGGTCAAGAAGTGATCCTTAAATGACCCTGGTGGGCTGGAGAAAACCTGTCCCTGGGAGCCATAAACCTGTGCCAACCTCCTCATTAGCCCCAGCTTATTCATCTTGTTGGTGTTCTTCAGTGCTAGTGCTGAGCTGATTTAAGGGAAAATTAGATAGAAAGGCCACAGTTATCCTTAGGCATTATTTTCAGAAAGCTTCAATTAAAACTCAGTTCTCTCAGTTAAAAACAAAATCTTACAGGGCTTGGGTTCTCTGTTGGCGGGCTTGTTTGATTCTCAGCACCAAGAAAAGGAGAAAAAAAGGGGAAAAAAAAATATATGCAAATGCAGGAAAAAGTAAATTTTTTTCTAGCAGAGAAACTATTAAATCCTTTCCCAACCTCATTTATCAAATATTGTATAATCTATTAACCACTAAGAAGATTGTATGCAGTGTGTTAATTACTGAAACTGTCCTACCAGTTTGATTTGAAACTCTCATTGCTATTTGTTTATCAATAAAATTATGTCAAAAAAAAGAAAAAAGAAAAAAATATTGTATAATCTAATTAAAATCCCAAACCCTTGTAAGATTTTTAATTACTTGCCTAAGTAGTTGGCTAGATGGTTAAACATAATAAAAATACCACTTTGAAAGGGATGAAGATGTCATCGAAGTTAAGAGAGGAGTGGGGAAAAACTCTCTGAACATTATATTGGTTATATTGCAAAAGTGTTGCTCCTTTGTTAAAAAGTATTTCATAAGCCAAGAAAAGTCACTTGGAAAACTCTTCACACTGCTACTCATTTGCAGCTCAGCCCTGAGTTAGCTTATTCATCTCAGAAACAGGCATGACCTTCACTCTGTTTTTCAGAACAACAAATATGTCTGTTTACTTTTACTTCCAGGAAAGACCCTGAGGCCTTCATGTAATTAGAAGCACACTGAGGTCTCAGTGAGCTTAGTAGGGATTGTGTTCTGACCCAGGGAATTCTCTCACCTAACTTTTCCCTCTCCTGTACACCACTTGTGATGACTATCACACGCAGTCTTCCTGGCTCCTGTAATGCAGGACTTGAAGAAGCCAGGCCAGGACCCTCGGGGGCAGGTGGTGAAGCCTCACAGGACGCGCCTGTCCTCAGGGTTGGCACTGGCCACGCCCTGGACAGCTGTGCCGAGGAGGGGCTCTGCTGGCCATATCCAAATCCCCCAGGGGATCCTCAGCGCTGTCACTCCCTATGATCTGTCATGAGCAGAGGTGTCCACTGTTTGGTTCAGGGCTCTTTGCTTACAACTTGGAATTTCTTTTTTTTAAAAAGTGAATTTAGGACAGGGTCTCACTATGTAGATCAGACTCGTAGTGATTCTATTTTCAGCCTCCCAAGCTTTGGGGTTACAGGTGCGCGCCACCATGCCTAGGCTCGGTTGCTATCTCAGCACATCCCAGGGGCAGGGCGGGCACGGGACACCAGGGATTGAACCCCGGCCGCTGCACTCTGCTGAAGTAGGCACCTTAGTCTGCTGAACTATCTGGCTGGCCCACAACCTGGATTTTTGAGTTTGACATTTTGGCTCCATATGGATGCCAACCTCAGCATATATAGACTGTCACACTTGATTTGATAAATGGGTTTTAAATTTTACACACCAATTAGTCCCATTTACTCAGTCAAAATAAAGTGGGTGTGCGGTGTGCATTTTGAAAGCCTGCTAAATGCTATGATTTGGCTTGGTGCTCCTACACATACCATCGTGTTTATCCTACGGGCTTTATCTGATCATTAATCCGACTCACTCATAGCAACAGGAGGATGCCGTGGCTTTACCAAGACAAGTTTTGCTGCCCTCAGAATGGCTGAGATTCAGAATCACAGGTCCTATTTGAGCATAAATCTTTTGTCCTACATTGACCATCCCTATGAGCAAGGGTGAATTTTTACAGATTTTCACAGTATTTGGATCATTGTCATCCAAATAACAGTATGCACTTACATATATTTAAAATTATTATATCTGAGACTCTGATTGAAAAGTTTTTCAAATAGTGAGCCATGTAGTCTTCGTAACCATATGAGATATGTACTGTTCTTATTATCTCACAGACAGTGAACCTGAGGCACACAGGAGTGTGCCCTAACGTCACACAGGTTGTAGTCACTGCTATTTGAATAGAGTGTGAATTAAAGACTGTGTCTGTTGTGTCTCATTGTTACCTGTTGGAAAAGGATAGAAAACCTGCTGTGCTGTGCTTTGTGACTGAACTGCTTTCTTGGACCATTTTAGTAGAGGCTCACTATCTGCAGTTTTATAAGAAACTTTTGATTATAAATATCTTTAAGTAAACACTTCCCATACATGGACAACAAACATATTACTATACAAAAATCTAGCCCTGTATAATTATTTTTTATGTTGGAAGATGTGGCTGTTGGTTGTGCTGTTTTCCCAGGTATGTAGCAATGACTATATAATTAATGATATTTAGTGATTTCTTTCCAGGTACCTAGCACCCTGCTAAGCTTATATTATGTATTATTTTGTTTAGTCCTGTGACTAGCGCCTTTCTGCAGCCATGGAATTGGAGGCTTGTGTTTAGTACTCTGTATAGGTGACACAGCCAGGAAGCAGCAGAGCAGCGATCTGAGCCATGGTCCTACTTCTAGAGGCTCCGGTCCTGACCACTATGGGTCTTGCTTCCCTGTCTGCCACACATAGGCCAGGAACAGCCGCTTGTTCAGAGTAATTTGCCCTCATCCCTGGTCAGCCTGTTGCTCAGGTGCCAGCCTGTGATTCTTTTGTTTTGTTTTGTTTTTTTTGTTTTTGTATTTTAGGAAAGGGTCTACAGGGTGTTCAGGGCCTCACTACTAGATCAGACTCACAGTGATCCGCCTGTTTACAGCCTCCCAAGAGCTGGGATTACAGGCGCGTGCCACCATACCCAGTCTCAATCGCTGTCTCAGTGTACCCCGGGGGTGGGGCTGGCACAGCAAGCCCCGGGATCGAACCCCAGCCCTGCACCTGCTTGTAGGCACTGTAATCCGATGAGCTATTAGGCTGGCCCTCAGCCTGTGATTCTCACGGGCCCTGTTCCTCCTGCTGATTTTGCTGGTTGGCCCTGCTGTCTACTCCTGATGCTTGTTGGCAAGTGACAGCTGATGATGACAGAGCAGCTGGCCAGCTGATATCTATTCCCCTTAGCAAGTATTTAAGGAGTCAGGTTCCATCCACTGTCCCACCACTGTGCTTATACCAGCCCAGAGTGCAGCACTGGCTGCTCTGCAATTGGATACCCTAGATCTACACTGCTGGTGTGCGTGGGAAGATCTGAATAAGGCTACTGTGTGGAAGGGACTTTGTGTTTATATTGTCAAATGAACTATGCACTCGGCACCATTTGTAATAACTTCTACTCTTACGTAGTATTTTCTTTTTCAAGTATGATGTCCATTACATGGTAGATGCTTCTTAAGCCTTTGATGAATGCGTGAGCAAGTGACTGAATGAAGTATTTCTTGGTTCCTTTTGATCGAACGGCATCCTGACAGGCATGCTCTTTGCTCCTTCCTGTGATGCTACCCATGCAGTGTTTCCTCTGCCTGGTTCTTTCCAGTCCGCACTCTACTTTCCCTTCCTACATCAGTCCAGGGAGTGGCTGAGCCAAGAATGCACTTTTAGGTGGTACTACAGGTAGTGCTGATCCCGAAGCTTTAAACCAGATCATTCTGTAGGGAAATGAGGCATTATGCCCGCTTGCAAGAGCCACTCGGGACTCTAATCAGCATGTATGACATGAAGGTAGGAAAATTTATTCTGAGCCCTAAATGGACACAGAGGCAACCCACTGGGAACTGCTGTACACTGAAAAACCTCCTCTCATCCAAGCACATGCAGTGGAATCGGATTCTCAGATTCTCATGATCACGAATCTCATTCTTTGTTCTTTCATTGAAATGCTAAAGCAAGAGACAGGAAAAGGAATACTGTGGGACTGTC
>NDGN011320113.1:0-14389 GCA_002564285.1 Tympanoctomys barrerae | reverse complement strand
GTGTTTGGACAGGATATCATGTCTGCATCTTGTACTATGAATAACCAATATGAAGACAATAATGTGCAATGTATTAATTATTGAAACTGTCTTACTAATCAGCTGTGAAACTGTCTCATTGCTATTTGCTTCTCAATAAGATTATTTTTTTTAAAAAGTTGTTCATTATTTCAGGTCTGTCTTCAAGTCTATAGGTCTTAACCTTACAGGGTCTGAGTCATACTCATTTTGTAGTAGCTGATCAAGACATGTTCGTGGATCCAGATGGCTTACATCTTCTGATCCTTCAAAGGAAAACAGCTGTGTCAAGTGGGGGCGAGTTCCCCCCCCACGAAGACTGCTAGGTCTGGACTTTCAAATCAGATGTTGTCACCTCATCTGTCTCCAGCCCTTGAGGTCACCTGCCTGCTGTCCTTCAACATAATAAGCACAAATACTGCACAGGTCACTTTGCAAGATGTGGAGAAGTACGCAAATGCCTTCCAATCAAGCTGGACTGTGTAACTGAAACCATTCTGAGTGCTCTGCTACTTCAGCCTTATATTTAAATACTCAGTGACTACCCATTCCTCTGTGTGCCATGAATCATTCAGTGAACAAGTGATTTAAAGGAACTGCTAGATTATGCCCAGGAGGGCCTGTCAATATGGCTTGCTATCAATTGCCACTTTATATCAAGGCTAATGGAATGAAATGTAATATGAAATTCTAGTTTGGAGGAAAATAAAAGAGTGGTTGTCCATTGATTAAATTTACCTGAAAGTCTGACATGGGTATTGACCAAATGTTATATTCCTGAGTGAGTCATGTGATTTTAAGAGGTTGCCGGGAAAGTGCAGCTTGCATTTTAGACAAAATGCTGAAAACATTTTCCCCTAGGACAGATCCTGTGATCCTAGGAGCAAGCGCTCAGGAACTCCGGGCTGCCCCGTTAGTACTGTTGCCCCACTGACACTGTCTGTCCACAGCCAGGACCCACCCCCCTGGTCTGAGACCATGCACCAGAAAGGCCGAAGGAATGAACTGACCCAGCATTCACACTTCACAGACGATGAGACCATTCTGCTACAGCATTTGTATTAGATTCTGAAGCCCAAGCAACACAGATGTGTTAGTTTAGTTCTGGAGGTCCAGAAGCCTGCCTTGCATCCTGGCTGCATTCCTCTGGGGCCGCCAGGGGCAAGTGCCTCCCTCTCCCTTTCCAGCTCCGCAGAACACCTTCACCTTTCCACTTTCTTTCATCTTCAAACCCAATAGGGCAGCACCTTTCTCTCTAATTTCCTGCCTTCCTCTCACAAGGGCCTCTCTGATTACATGGGTCATAGATACACTAGGATAACCTCCCTAACCTGTCACATTTATGAAGTGCCTTTGGCCACCTAGGAGATGTGTTCAAAATATACAGCAAATGTTTAGGTAAACAATTTATTACAAGGAAAGTTACACTGCCATGAGTTTCCCTCAGAATATTCTCCCATGCCTTGAACACACTTACCCCACATTCTTGTCCCTTTCTGAAGCAGTTCTGGAAGCCCTCTTTCATGGGTGACTAACAAGTGTCTGTGAGTGCCATGGCTGAGGGCCATCCGACAGAAAGGCACACTTGTGAAAGCATTATGCTGTGTCCTCACTCACCAGTATTCACAGGATCTGGAGGAGACTCCTGCTTCTTCCATGGTGTCGGAAGAACCATGAAAGGTGAGCACTCTGAACTGATTCAGTCACTGAGGCAGCTGAGGCAGGGCAGCTAAGGAAGCTCATGAAAGAGGACTTCCAGAATGCTCCAGAAAATGGCAAGAACCTATGGGATAAGGAAATTGGAAACAGAAGATTTTTTTTCTTCTATTTAGGACAGGGTCTACAGGGTCTTATTATGTAGATCTGACTCATAGTGATCCACCTGTGTTCAGCCTCCCAAGAGCTGGGATTATAGGCATGCACCACCATACCCAGTGGGCAGGGCCAGCACGATGCGCTGGGGATCGAACCCTGGCCTCTGCATCTGCCAAAGAGGCACTTTAATCCACTGAGCTATTTGGCCAGCCCTTGGAAGCAGAGGATTTTGAGAGGGCCCAACCTCAATATATCTTTTACTGTCATTTTATTTTTTAATTTTAACATTCACCTTACGTTTCTATCACATCTTGAAAGATAACAGATGCACATGTTCTGGGCATTAGAACATAAACATCTTCAGAGCAGCGTTATTCAGCCTACCACTCTGTCCAAAGCAGTTATGCCCTATACAAACCACTGAAAATGTCCAAAGCCTCAGCTGACAGACACTTGGAGATCTTCTCAATCTCTGGCAAGCAGTGCTGTGAGGATCAGAGTATGGGCGTAGGCTCAGGGCTGAGGCTGGGCTCTGGCTCAGCCATGTATCAGCATGGTAGGCTGGGTCGAACCATGAAGGAGTTGCTGATGTAACTACAGCTTTGAAACCCTGCAGGAATGGCAGGAAATGAGGCTGGGGAGACAGAGTGAGAGAAGTGAAAGGTTAGCAGCAGAACATGCAAAATGTGCAGGCAGAGCTCTCCTGGCTGTAACTTCTCACCCAGAATCGGGACACCATAATAATTGTCCTACAAGTGAACAAATGAGTGTCTAACTTCACGAACAGGGTCATGTTAGAACTGACCTTGGCAGGGTCCGGATTCAATAGATATTTGCAAGTAGGTAGGTGAATAAATGAATTCTGTTAGAGATGTGGTTTGTGGTTTTTATGACTTCCTCTTCAATAAAGGCTGCAAACTCAGATGCCTGTGGAGCTGGGAGGCTCTGAGTGAATGCACGGCTGAGCTACGAGGCCAGTTAGCCTATCGTCATAGCCATGGGGAATTTTGGCCTGGTTCGGCCAAGTTTTCTGAATTTTCTCTTTTCTTAAAGAGATACCCAGCATCCAGATTTCTACAGAACCACCAGCATTTCAATCTGTCCTCAAATTGTCTTAAGGTCAATAGCAAGGCTACCAGCCAAATTCTTTTCAAGCTCCCCATTATTCTAATTCCTCCAAATTCTGCTCAAGCTCCCCATTATTCTGATTCCTCCACAGTATTTCTTAGTTTCCAGGGCTGTCAGAGGATAGGTATGAAAGAGACTTTACCTCCTGGCTTTGAGAAATAAAAATGGGAAGAAAAGCATGATTTCAGGCACCCATATACACACCTGTGGGTGCACGCACTGGCCATAGTTAGAATATCATGTCGGTATCTTCCTTAAAACAAAAGTTAAGAAATTGAGAGTAGAGTTATGACACCCTCGCTGGCAGCTCTGCAGTCAGCCCACAGCAGCCAGAAGTAGGCTCCCTCCTGTGAGGTGTGAGGTGCGGGGTGTGACTGATAAGCAAAATAAGTAGTACCCCAGGACCCGGGCTCTAGAACCCACCTTGGTCTTGAATCTGGCATCACAAGGAAAGAAACACAGCTTAAAACTTGTTGTAGTATGTAGCTTCGTAAGTACATACACTTCTACTATGTGTAGATATACTGTATTCAACTATATATTTTATACTTCCTGGGATTTCTGAAGACACAGTGTTACCTGCCTACCCATCTAGACTCCTGTGTACTCATTTGCAGCCTCACTATGTGGTGGCAGCAGACATAAATTCGAAAGACATGAACTTCCAGCAGCTAGTCCCTCAGGTGAGGTGGTAGCTCCAGGCTGGAGTCTCATCTTTTTTGGAAACTTCTTTCTGTAGTCACAGATGAAGTAGTGAGTGTATAGGATATGGGAGCTGGGTATGAAACAGCGGCAGGGCCTTCCTGACATGCTGGTCTCTCACAAGTTGACTGAATCTCATTAGGTGAAGCCATCTTTCTCTTCATGTGTCATTGATGGCCTTCTGTGATGTCCCCCAACACCTTCCAAAAGAGGAAGAAAGCAGGAATGCAAAGACCCAAGAAAGGAGATCAAAACATTTTTTTTCCACATTCACCCTTGACCTGGCCTGGTTAGGGTTATACAGCCCAGCCACTGCGGCAGACCTCCCCACATACTGCTGGTACTTCTGCCTGCTTATGCAGTGTTCTGAACAATTCTGGGAAGGGTGCAGAGGAGAATTATTCCTGAGCCCAGACAAACTTAGAAGCATCTTGCTCCTTCATCCTTTGAATAAATGATGCATGGAATGCATGCATTTTAAGACATTGAATGCTTTTTGGTTGTTTTCCTGGAACTCCCTGGTTCTGAACAGTCTCTGAAGACCAGCAATAAATACACAGAGCCACATAGCTAAGTGATTTTCAGAATGCCCTTATGTGTCTGCTATATTTGTTTCAGGAAAATTCATTAATAAATAAACATATTGCACAAATAGGCCAGATAAAGCAAAGATAATGAGGCTCACGTTTAACGAGTCAATACTAAGAATATGGGATTGTCCTATAAGATTTCTGAAAGCCCCATAAGTCTTTTCCTTCTGTTACTTTTATACATGACTGTTTTCCCCAGATTTAAAATGTGTCCTCCTACAATTAGAAATCAAGTCCATTACAAAGGAGTTTACCAAAAGATGATGGAAATGTGGAGAACAATATGGGAGTGGGTCTCCTGACTGTCTGTGAGTCCAGGCAGCCTCCCTCTCTTCTCAGGGGCTCTGGGTGTGGGTGGGGCTGGCAGCCAGGGATCGAGGGTGATTTGAGGGACGCTGTAATGAGCTGCACCAAGATGGCTCCACATTGCCTTTGACTTCTGTGGCTTGTGGCTCCTGAAGCCTGGCACACAGGAGGGCTGCACTGAATCCACCAAGTCAAGATTGACCAGAGGCAGCTCACATTCATTGGTACAACAGAGGTCACCCAACTCTCCACCATGGAGATGGGTATTCCACTGGGCTTCCGCAACTTGATGAAGATGTGTCCTGGGCTTGAAAGGTCTCCTGGGAGGAAGGGGAATTTTGAACTCTTGCAGGCCTGACTGATTCCATGCCTGAGACCCAGGCTTTGTGCCCATTTGTCAGTGGCTAACATGAGTACACTATCACACAAGAAAATACCACACTCACCACTTAACAGTAGCTAAGAGGTCAAATAAATATCATGTGTAAGTAGCCCAGCATGGAACTGAATTAGAAGGCATTTAACAAATATTTAGATTTTCCTTTTCATCTATGTCCACCTACTAATTCTTTGGCTCTGATTATTTTTAATTCAGATTTCCCAAGTAAGCCAAGTAGGAAAAATAGTATTTAATAAACAACTCAGAACACTTTTTCCTCATCATTAAGTACATTACACAGCAATTTATCAAAATAGGGGGTGGGAGGAAGGCCTGGATGACTAGAACCTGGAAAAGAAATTATTCTGAGCTACAAAGAGTTCCTACCAGAAATAAAAAGTTTGGAATACTTACCTGGCAGGATAGATACCATGATCAAGAAATAAAGAGTTTGGAAATCTGCACCTGCCTTTTCATAGACTGACTTTTGTTTTTGGTTTTTGCTTTAAATCCTTATCCCCCATTATCCTCCCAGAAGATTTGAGATGACCCCTGACCTGCATGTAAAGGTTTACATTAAAAAGATAATTTGTTTGATTTAATGGAGTCAAACCGTTCAAGAATTTTAATTTTTTTTTTTTATTTTTCAATTTGTACAATATTGGTGGGGTATAATAGATTTCAATACAATATTGCTGCTAGACACATCTGATCCTAATTTCATAAGCAGGCACCACTGTCTACCCATAATACTAATTCATGTGTTTGTTTATTTGTACTGGTTATGTAAGTGGGCCTCAAACTCACAGTGATCCTTCTGCTGCAAACTCCCATGTGCTGGGATTGCAGGCACACGCCATCATATTCATTACTATTTTATAACAAAAGTCAAAGCAGAATGAAGTCTTGCTGACTAGGAAAAGTGAGAATGTCTTGCCTTTGGGTGGTCCTGGGGAACGTGTGCAGAGCTGGGGCCTACAGTCTGAGCTCGAGAGAACAGTGCGCACACTGTGGCTAGTGCTCTGGAAACCGTGGCCAGCAGCAGAAAGACAGGCCCTGGGTTTCTGACCCAAGCATTCTTCACACCAGGCCTTGGAAAATGCTGGCTTGAGCTTGGTACAGTCCAGCTTTGGCTGGAATATCCAAGATCAGGAGCACTGTTAGAGAAGGAGAAACAACCCAGAATGCTCTGATATCCAGGTTCCAGTTTAATTGTCCTGTTGGGGGTCACAGAACAATGCCACATGTATGTGTATAAGAGTGGGGCTCCCCAGGGGGTAAGGGCACTCCTTTGTCAGTTGAAGAAAGAAGGAAATTCTGAGAAAAGAACCCAAAGATTTAGTGTGGGTTTGATATGAGGCAGCAGGCAAAATCTCTTTCCTCTCTCTGAGCCTCATGAGGCCTTCACTGGCCTCAGCTCTGTCCTGAGAAATCCCCCAAAGAGGAGTCTTCTTCAAGGTCCAGTGCAAGAGTACAGCAGTGACCATTAAAAATCACTGTGCCAGAGCAATGGCTATAGTCACAGGGGAGATGGGACAATGGCTAAAACACTGGACCAATTCAAGAGCACACATCCGACAGCACCAGGGCTCTCACCTCCCACAGCAGCAGGAACATTCTCCGTGGGCAAGCCCAGGTCAGAACTGAGTACTGTAGGAAAGCCACCCACATCTTACAGTTTTTGATTCCTTAGTACTGAATATTTTGTTTACTTTGTGAATTGTTTCCTTAACAGTGCTCATCTCAGCTGACCTAGTGAAGCTGGTTTTCAAACCACCCATTCTAAAGAGCAGAACTTGCACAGAATGAATGTGTATCCAGCTGCCGAGCCACCCAAAGCTGGCATTGGAATCAGTCAAGCCAGTGAGCCAAATTGGAGGTTTTATACTTGCTTAAAATATTTTTTTCTATGTTGTGACTTTTAATACATAGAGTTGGAAAGGGGGAATGCGTGGAATACAACACAGCCATTGTATTTATTCACCAGATACAAATTATGTCTTCATTATAAACACAATCCTGAATTATGCCTTGGTAGCAACACTGGCTCTCTGTTTTATGCGCAGAGGAAGCCCATGAGATCCCCCAGGCGCACCTCCGTCAGAAGGAGGGATGCCTGAGAGGCTGCTCCCTCGGCCTGATCACATTCCCAGACACCAGCCCAGCAAAATGAGCAGAGGGGAAAATCACTCAGAAGCATGGCTAATGCACAGGATAAACACAAGCTACTGGGAAGAAGAGTGGGATTAGTCACAAGTGGGGGGCGAGGAGCAAAGTGCAGCCCTGTTGGAAGTGAGGAAAGGAATCACATGCCACTCGACAGGCAAAGTGCTGCTGTTCCCCAAGGCAGGTGCATGGGGTGTGTTCACATACTAAATCACTGCTAGGGCTTAGAGGGCCTGGGTGAGAAGGCATTTCCACAGACTAATCCATACACTGTTTATAATTCCTAAATGTTTGATGTTCGACAGCCAGAAAGATCATGGAAATGGTCTACTGGGGGGAAAATGAACTAAACACACTTATTTCTTCCTGCTAAACAAAGTGGCATAAACACCATTTCTATTTTTCCAAAGCCACCAAAAGGTCTTTGTTGTTTCACACAACTCTATATAAAGCACGGGATGAAGAGGATTCTTGTTCGCGCAGGCACAAGCCTGTAAGCGTGGAAGTCAAGCTTCCCGTGTTCTGGGGTCTCACCCCAAAACCCAGGAGGAACAATACCGACCAGGTGGTGAGCCTTAGATCTTTCGGTCCCCTGCTTGACAGGGGTCCTTAAAACTGGGAAAGAGAGATTCTCAAGCTGTCTTAGGTCTTGTGTCTGAAGAGGTAGACCTTCAATTTTCAAAAGCTATCTGGAGAGTAGAAGGGAAGAGGAAAAGAAAGGCCATACTACTCCTGAGTGTGCCTGAGCCCATGGAGAAACCAGAAGCCAAGCCATAGCCTCTGCTTCTGGTCCTGTTTGGAGCCCAGGCAGGAATTCCTGTACCTTAAGGAGGAGTCACATTGGGGCTGCATCTTGGTAATTTCATAGAAAAGCACCTGCAGTTTTCTCTCCACTATTCTGGAAAATGTTAGAGCTTCGTACCCTCAACCAAGAGCTAGCTGTGTTACTAAGCTTCGCAGTACTATAACAGAATACCTGAAACAGCCAATTTTAAAAGGAAAAGGGTAATTTGGGCTCATGCCCTTGGCCTGAGGAATCCCTACAGTGATCCCTGGCTCAAGATGCCGTAAAGATGTCCAAAAATCAGAACAAGATTTGGGGAAAGCATTTGCTCTGGGCTCAAGAAACCACTGCTAGCACTTCCGGTACCCTCATCCAGATCTCCCCGCTGTATTTGACACTGGTTGTCTACCACTGCTAGCCTTCCTTGCTCAGTGCTAGATGGACCTAATGGAAGAAGACAACCCCAGAGCTCCAGGAATTCACAGACTGAAATACAAATGGTAAGAATAATGCTGTTACAATTACAGACTGGCACAGGAGAGAAACATAGAACTCCAAACCAAGAAGCAGGTTAGTAGTAGACTACTATTTATCACAGCACTCTTTACATTGACCTGCACTGAATATGCAGTGAACAAACCAAGAATATTCCTCTGCCTAACACTTTCTCTTCACCAGAACTACACACCTCCTCTCACACGTCACGCCCTAACAGAGTCTCTGAAGACATAAAAGGCACCCTTGGCAGAAAACCTTGCGGGATGTAGGTTCAAGGTTTTTGTCTCCACTGTCCCCTTCCCTTATGAACTCAAACAAGTGATTTCCTTCTCTGGGGCCCTTTTCCATCTACCAAAAGAGAGGACTATTCGACGGTGTCTGGAGGTCCGCCCAACCTTGGAGCTCCACCCCTCTGTGTGAGGTGTCCATCAACACTAGAGACAATCAGTTTAAAAGAAGGAAACATCTATTCTGGCTCAGAGCTTGTAGAGGTTTCAGTCTACAATGAGCTGGCTCCAAGGCAGGATGGAGTGAGGGAGGGCCGTTGCAGACTCAGGAGGGATGCAGCAGAAAACAGGTAGCAGCGACAGCAGTAGCGGCGGCGGCGGCAGCGACAGCAGCAGCACTTGCTTTTTCTGCTCCTTATAGTCTAGACTCCTCCCTTAGGGTGAGCAGCACTCACATCCAGGGTGCAGCACCCTTAATCTCAGCATCACACCCTTAATCCCAGTGTCACACAACGTAGATCCAGTAACCTCCGAAAAGCCCCACCTATGAGGCTTTGTGGGGGCATCTGGAGAGAAGCCGTACTAACTGGCACTCTGCTTTGGGGTCTGTGGCAAGGAAACAGACCACAGTGAGAATACATGACTGAGAAGCTATTCATCTTCCAGCAGCTGAGAAGGGAGCAAAAGAAAAAGGGACAAGGTCCCACAATCCCCTTCAAAGTGTATCTCCAGGGACACAACTTCCTTCCAACAAGCTCACTTTTAAAAAGATACACTTAGATAGCATCATGTAATACAGCAACCATTGTTGGACTCCGATTACTTTGTTTAGTGAAATCTTGTATCTTTTCTAATGCTGGTTTTTCTTTTTTCCATCACTATCTTGTATTCTTTAAAAATAAAAATAAAATAAAGTCCCCGCCAACTGCCTATAATGCAAGCTGGGAACTGATGCTTCATTCCACACGTGGGAGCTTTTGGGGACATTTGGGATCCAATCTACAGCATCTACTCAATTTTTATGTAAAATAAATTATTTTGAAGACTTCTGAGAAGATCAAAGACATGATGAATATAAATATGGTTTATTAATCACTGTCCAAGTGCCAGGAATTTGCACGGAGGCATAGGCCATGGTACACGGGGAGGAGAGCCAAGAGCGATCTTTTCTTCTTCAGGCATTCTGCCATGAGGTCTACACTTAAAACCTCTATTCAATTTTATTTCAAGTTCAATCATAATTTTCATAAGTTTCAGGTTGGGCTGCACATAATTTGCATACATATATATAGTTATGCATTTTGCATTAGGTTCTTAGCAATACTAAGAGTACCAACTACTCTTTTGTACAGGAAGTTAATATATGAGGAGGATGTTGCCAATAGAGAGGCCACCTTAGAAGGGAGGCTGCCTTGGAGACATCAGGAACTTGATCAGAAGGGGTCTGATGTACGCCTGCTGCTTCTCATGACTGAGCAAGCACCACAGAAGCAAGTGAGAATGCACACTCCCTTCCCATACGCAGAAACAATAGACTCAATAAGCCAGGAACATAATGCAGACGGATAGTTACAAATATTGAGGTGTTTACTTTTATTTAGACAATTATTATTGGTTGATTTTTTTTCACAGTTTTGGTTGTTGTTATTGTTTTGAGACAAGGTCTCACTTTGTAGCTCAGGTTGTCCTCGAACTCACTATGTAACCTAGCCTGGCCTTGAATTCACAGCGATCCCCTTGCTTCAGCCTCCCAAGTGCTCAGGTTATAGGTGTGCACCGCCATTCCTGGTTTTTGCAGGATCTTTGCAAACATTTTTCAACCTCTTTCAAAACTATGTCCCACAAAAAAAAAAAAAAGACTATGTCCCACAGAAATTATATTCCCCAATTGTAGGCCAAGTCTTTCACAGAGTAGCGCTTGTTTTCTGTCATGTAATTGTTAATACAATTTTTCTGTTAAGGTTAATGAGAGATGGTCTCTGTTGTCATAGACAGTGTTTTATTTCATCTCATATTCTAGAAATGGTTGTTGCTGGAATCGTATAAGGTGCTCAGCCAGCACTAAGATACTCAAAGCATGCCATCTCTCTCACTCTCTGACAATCTCATAAGAATCCAAATAGTAGTAATTGACCTGTGTTCTAAGGAAAAGGAAGCAGTGCCCTTCTGGAAAGCGTATGTGATTTTAAGAAGTCAGGCTGACTGAATGTGCCCTTGACATCCAAATTAGTGGCCAGAAAGTAAACAAAGCTCTTCCCAGATGGGACCAGCTTGCAGTTTCTGCTCAGTACTAGATAAGGCCATAAACAAATCTAATTACCTGCTATCTAATCTGCCAGCCTCAGTCTGTCACCCTGCATTACTTGGGAGCATCTTAAATTTACAAGACAATGGGAAATGCTGAAGTCCTGACCGCCAGGGTTAGTCACGAAATCCTTTATCATGGGAAGCTTACACCTGAGCGACTGGAACTTTCCACTTTCATTTTTAATCCCTGCAATTTCAAAGCAGAAACAGAACGTCCCTAACCAGATGCCTCATGTGCCTAAGACTTTAAAGCATAAATTTGACCTCAAAATCATACATATGAAAGTTAACACTGTCACTTGGGTGAGGCATGATGTCACATGCTGCAGCACCAATGCCATGAGAAACCAAGGCTGGAGGAGTACAAGTTCAAGCTCAACCTGGGCAGCTCAGCAACCTAGCAAAGTACTGCTTCAAAATAAAAATAAATAAATAAAACTTGTTGGGAATGTAGCTCAGTGTAAAGACCCTGGGTTCAAGCCCCAGGATAGGAAAATATTTTTTACCTCAAAATCATAAAAAAATGACATTAAAATAAGATGCGGAGGACTCAGAGTATAGCCGAATGGTAGAACCAAACTGTGAGGTGTTGGGTTTGATCCCCAGTACAAGAAAGAAAGAAAGAAAGAAAGAAAGAAAGAAAGAAAGAAAGAAAGAAAGAAAAGGCAGAAAGGAAGAAGGGAGGGAGAACAGCCAGAAGGGAGGGGACAAAGCCAAGTAAGTGCTAATCACCCTTACATCACCAGTCCACACTGTATGCGTGTGTTAAAATTGCACACTGAACACTATTAATATGTGTGACTAATACATGTTGATCAAAACATAAAATTAAATTTTTAAACATAAAAACTACATCACAAGTGCACCAGCCATTTCTGTTTTGACCTCTGATAGATTCCACTTTTGCAAATACAAGAGGGAGAGCTAGACACTTTGCATCAAAAACAGGAAAGAATGAGACTTAAAGTTAAAGGGCCTAAGTTAAAGTCCGACACTTTGCAAGCTCTAAAGCTGGTGCACATGCTTGATCACTCACAGAAGTGTCTTGCTTGTCGATAAAATGTGAATAATATTAAATAACATAGATGAGAGAAAGCAGAAAAAGATAGGAAAAAAGGGAGGAAGGAAAGGGTGCGAGTATACATACATGATCCCTGAGACGACTGTATTCATAATTTCCATCAGTTTTTTTTTTTAAATAGCACTTAAGGTTTAGAATTTTCACCTTGACTAGCTGTATGCTGATGTCTGAGATCTGAGCAACCACACAGAACCCATGCTTCAATGCCTCTCACCTTGGTCTTCTAAATATGTGCCGTTCCTAATGCCTAATCAATTATTACACTCTCTTTAAAGTAAATTAAGACAAAAAGACAAGGAAAGAAATTAAGATTTCTTGAAAACAAGCACCAATATTCAATTATCTCCCCAATCTTGCATCACTATATGTGTTAAGCTGAGCAACAGATTTGATGATAAAATAGATAATATAGCAGCTATTGTTAGTTAGCTATTCCTGTTTTGAAAATCTGTAACATATGCATTATTGTATGTTACCCTGTTTCTGTCTTCTTTGCTATTTGTTTTTGCTCTTCAAAATAAAATAAAATAAGGGCCAGCGAGATAGCTTAGCAGACTAAGTGTCTGATTTGGCAAGCACAGGGACCAGGGTTTAATCTCTGGTCCCATACGCCAAGCTGGCCATGCAAACGAGTCTGGGTATGGTGGTGCAGGCCTATACTCCAAGTGCTGGGGAGGCTGAAAACAGGAGGATCACTACCAGGCCAAGATGCATAGCGAGACCCTATACCAAACACATAAATGAAAAAATAAAATGAAATTTTAAAAAATGTAAATAATGAAGTCTAATGCATAGGATAGCTGTGAGCGTTAATCAGATAATAGGTGTGAGCATGATTATTAGGCATAAACTGGAATTATTACGCATGTGTTGGTCATTATTATCACTTTTTTTCATTTAGAAAGTCATAGTGTCAATGTATATCTGGCCCTGAACTGGGTACCTCAAGAGATTAGGAAAATACCCCATTAAAAACACTACATTTTAACTAACACATGCTATAGTTCATTGGAACGCTACCTGTAACACTCAAGGACACTAGTTTTAGACCAACTATTATAGTTCAAACATTAAAAGCCCAAAAATACTGTCTGGAAATCTTGACATGGTGACTTCAAAATAATTAAGTGAATAAGCCAAAGTACAGCCAGGAAGCTAGCTCAGCAGTACAGCTGCCTGACTGGCAAGCACGAGGTCCTGAGTTCAATCTCTGGTATAAAAAGAAAAAAAAAAGCCCAAGTATAGGCCAGAAAACACCCAAGTGCCCTAGAGAGACAGGCTTTGGGGTGGAAGTTCACCCTTGGCTTCCTTTGTTCCACTGCTGCTTGGACAAAGACTTCCTACCTCATAAAGAGACCACTCCGAAATGATCACCAGGAAGATGAAGCTAATACATAGGAATACAATCTGCATCTCCATTGATTCCGCATAGCCAGGTAAAGCAGCCCAATGTTTTAAGGAAACTGCTGTATAAGACTTTTTTAGGAAAGAAAGTCCCATGAAGGAATAAAAAGAAACTATGGCTCAAAGGAGAGAGGAGAAAGGGAGAAAGGTCATATAATCAGTGTTTAGGATAACACTTAAAGCAGAAATTTGAGAATAACTTTTTTTTTTTCCTGTACTTTAGTACAGGGTCTACAGGGTCTCACTACATAGATCTGACTCGTAGTGATCCTCCCGTTTTCAGCCTCCCAAGCACTGGGATTACAGGTGCACGCGCCACCATGCCCAGTCTCAATCGCCCATCTTCCTGCGCCCTGGGGTGGGGCTGGCACTATACACCCGGGAGGGAACTTCTGCCGCTATGCCTGCTTGCAGGCGCTTTAGTCTGCTGAGCTATCTGGCCAGCCCTTGGAAACAACTTCTAACTATCTTGATTTGGGTAACTTTATTTTCTGATAAGCTATGATGGTATGTTTCTAAAATTATTTTTTGATAAGAAAAATTTTACTTTTAAGCAGAATTAAAAGGTAGTTTACAAAAAAAAACAACAACATTAGGAACAATATAGAGAGCTGGAGAGATAGCTCAGCGGCATAAGCACCTGCCTAGTAAGAGCAAAGTCGTGAGTTCAATCCCTGGTACCAAAATTTAAAAAAAAATTTTAAAAAGATGAAGCTCGAGGGAAAAGAGGAACGAGAACCGTGGCTGCGACGGTCACAGTCTGCGATGGTCACGTGCCTGCCGTGGTCTAGGGAGGAAGAAGTTGACAAGTGGGCTATTGGCTGCCGTCTGCCTCCCAGATCCCAGAATTCACACGGTGCTGTGCAGAAGAGGTTGTTTTCAGTATAAACAGGGAAGCAGCAATGAAAACCTGCCTGTTGCCACATGTGGAATGGCTGAAAAAGATGTGGTACTTTTATATAATGGAGTACTACTCAGCTATAA
>NDGN011320100.1:0-18247 GCA_002564285.1 Tympanoctomys barrerae | reverse complement strand
AAAAAAAAAAAAGAAGGCAAGAGGGGATGGAAGGGGACCGTGAGGTAGTAAAGATGCTGTTACAGAACTTCTTGAAGAGGTCACATTTAGACAGAATTTGAGTCCCATAAGGGAGTGAGCTGTGTTATGTTCGGGGAAAGTGTTGCAGGTATTGGGAATAGCCAGTGCAGAGGTCCGAGGCAGGACCTTGCTGGGTGGTCAGCCTCGGCATCAGAACAGCAGTAGGAGCCAGCTAGGCCCGATTCATGCGTTCAGTGTTGACAGTGAATGTGGATTTTGGTTTCTAGGTGAGCTTTGCTATGACATTCCAGTCCCTTGGCTAAGACCATGGGATATAGCTTAAAGGCTCCAGGCTCCCTGGGAACTCTTTGGTACCTCCTTGGTACAGTCCACAGGCTGTGCACTGCCGTTCACATCACGTGGGTGCCCTTCACATTTGTGTGTTTATTAGGACCGTGATCTGACATGCACATCCTAGAGGCACAGGGGGAGACATAGCTTTTGCCAAGCTGCACACAAGCGTGAGACAGGCTAGCAGAGCCACTGGCAGTGTCCTTGGTCTAAAGGAAAGAAAGGAGCATCCGCATTGGGATGACTTCAGGTTATGGACTTCATCTCCCTGTCTTGGCCTTAACGACTCAGCTCATGGCAAGACCTGCCTGTCCCCAAAGGGCCCCACCCTAGCTGGCGGGACTGCTGGGCATGGGTGGCCAGCTGGAGTGTGGAGGACAGCAGGCTCCCTCCTTGCTTGCGTCCTGCTCTGGAACCTCACTCTGTGCACTTCACCTGTGTGCGCCTTGGAAGGGTTTCTCCCCAAACCCAGTAGGGTGTGTGGGAAGCTCCCGCCCCCTCTACATGCTCAGCACCTGCCCGCATGGTCAGCTCTGTCCGCTCACGGTAGGAGTTCCAGCTTCCGTTCCCATTGCCCACCTTTGCTGGCAGCTCTAGGGCTGATTCATTCATTGGTCTTGCTGGTGTTCTTGCTGTATTTTTACAAGTTGGGAAGGAAGACAGAACTAGAAGGAGGCCTGGAAATCATAGTTAAGGGATGCGTGTGTCCCGTTCATGTCTCATTTTACAGGGCTTCTGCTACTGTGCTAGTGAGGGCCTCCTCAGGGCCAGTCCTTCCGCTAAGCTGGCTGTCCCCTTCCACTCCTGAGTGCAATCAGGAACTGTCACTTTCAGTTGCAGGTGACCTTGGAGAGGTCGCCTCTCTCAGTCATGCCACAGCCACGACTGAGTTGTTAAAGGGAGGGTGTAGAGCGTGTTATTTTTATTTTTATTTTTTTTAGCGTGGACAATGATCTAGATGGTATTTAAGCACCAACCTGTGTCACCCATCCAGACCCTATGAGTGAGGTCTGAGTGTCTTTATTTTTATTTTTTTGTGGTATTGGGGACTGAACTTGTGACCCAGTACTTGCTGGACAGGAGCTTGAGCCACTGAGCTCTCTCTCCGGCTCTTAATCCGAGTGTTCTAAAAGAAGAAAACTAAGCCCTACTGTTTCAGAATATCAAGTAGAGAGGATCCTGAGTCTTCCCATCATGGAGACATGGTCCATGTAAGGTACATGCCTGTCATCACATGTTGTATACATGTAGGAATGGTATACCATACCTCATAAACATGTACAGTTACTATGCATCAAATAAGAGTTTATAAATTCTTTATGAAGGAAGAAAACTGAACCCCAGGAAATGTGTGATGGCCCACGTAGGGACCATGCAGGTAGGAGGCGGCAAAAACCCAGGCTCCCAGTCACTTTTTCCCCTGTGGCCACTTCTCTGTCTTGTGAACTTTACCCAAATCTCACTGACCTATGGGCATCTGACCTGGGGCTGTATCTGACGAGGGAGGGGATACTACACTTTGGTAGCCACTGGGCCAACCTTCTGGCCACCTTGCCTCTGCCACCCAGGCCAGGCTGTCATCAGGCTCATCACCCTCCTTCTCCCAGGCCCCTTGTCTGCTCTGCTCCCTGCATCGCTACAGTTGGAATTGTCACAACGTGGCTTGGTTCGCACCAGTCCTCTGTTCGGGACCTCTGTGTCCCCTCACGCTGTACCGCATGAGCTCTGTGCGCACTTCAAGGCCCCATGTCATCTGCTCCCTGCCTGCCTCTCCAACCTCTTGTGCTCCAGGTGGGCTCCTGCCCCAGGCCCTTTGCACTCGCTGCTCTGATCACCCACATTTCCACAAGACTTTTCTCTATCATTCAGCTGTCACCTCCTCAAAGAAGCTTCCTGGTTTTTCTCTCAGAATGGCCATCCTCTGACCCTC
Source organism: Tympanoctomys barrerae (assembly GCA_002564285.1). Taxonomy (NCBI): domain Eukaryota; kingdom Metazoa; phylum Chordata; class Mammalia; order Rodentia; family Octodontidae; genus Tympanoctomys; species Tympanoctomys barrerae. Next base: position 15,966 of record NDGN011320100.1, on the reverse strand, counting down.
TACATGTGTTATTTTTCGTAATGGCCCAGTGTGCTCTCCTTCCTTCTGTCCCCCAGCCCCCTTCACCTGCTTCTTTCCTTCCATTCACCTACCCACCCATTCCTCTTCTGCTCAGCCATCCATGAGCCTCCACCCCTGCTCCCTGCTGTCCTGAGCACAGGCCCTGCCACATGCCAGGCACTTCATTTCTTGTGTGCAAAATGATGGTCCGTGTCACTGTCACCCCCATTTGCCTTGGTCTCTCGGCTGCGTGGTGCCCAGGGTCTGGGTGATGGATGAGCTGACACAGGCAGCCTCTCGATGGCTTTCCTGTGCTAAAGGAAGTAGAGGAAGGAAGTGACAGTGATGCAGAAGGGCTGGTTCAGTTCACTGGGACGCACCCTAGCCTCCCCTGCCCCTTGCTTCCGTGGCCAGTGTGACACGGGCTCACCCGAGGCCACCGGCAGTCGTGACTTGATGGAGGAGGCGTGCGTTAGTTTTATAATGATTAAAAAGAAGAAGAAAAAAAAAAACCCTTATTTTTCACTTTCCTTTTTTAATCAAGAAGTATGCTGTGGGTGTTCCCTTGTGGTTTTTCAGTCAAAGAGAGTATTGTTGCTGAGTTCCGAGTTCCCCTGCAGGCTTCGGCTTTGCGTGTGTCTAACTTTAACTTTGAACTGGTGCTTTTAGAGCCGTGCTAGGATTGGGGTCTCTGAACAAGCAGCGGGCTTGTCCATTGTGTCCGCAGCGAGCAAGCCCCCTCCCCGTAGCCCCCATCTGCTTCCTGTTCTGAGGGGCCCCTCCATGCTCTCTTCTCCCCTCCCTGAGCAGAGGGGTGCTGTTCTGATTGCTGATCCGGGAGAAATGGGGCACAGAGCCAGAGCCCCCTGGGAGGGGTAGGTTTGTGTGCAGATGGCCAGTGAAGGTGCCTTAGCTCGGGGCTGGAGCTTCCTGCTAAGGCAGCATGGGGACAAAGTGGTGGAAGAACATGGGCAGAGGTGGGATCGAGGTGGGAGGGCCAAAGTCTACAGAGCAGCCTGGAAGTGTCTTTAAAGAAGGCTGTCACTCAGGCGTGTCCCTGCCCTCACGCGGTTCCTCTCTCTGCCTTATCTTTTGGGTGGGTTTGCTTTCCCTCCTGCCCAGGAGCAGAGCTGTGGTCCGGGTGCTCCTGCCCTCACAGCTGGGTGCCCCTGTCCTTAAGGACCCAATTTGTCCATGTTGTGTCTGACCCACACAGGCTCTCAGACAGCAGGTGACATGAGCTCCTAGCACTGACAGGTTAGATCGCTCATACAAACGTGGATTCCTCGCGGATGGGAAGGATCAGCTCTGGCAACACTGGGTGGCGTCCCGCATGGTGACAACTGCTCTGTGGCCTCCCTGTGGCCTGGCAGAGGCCTCCACGTCCCCTGGTGTTTGCCAGGCTCAGTTCACTCACTCATGTCCTTCACCTAGGGCATCTCAGTGGGGACCTGGGCAGGAGTTTGCAGGCTGCCCTGGGAAAACTCTGAAGAGTCTTTGATGTCCAAGTGGTTGCTCAAAGGCTTATTTTTCGATTCAGAAAAAAAAAAAAATCCTTCTAACTCCATGGTGCTTGTCCTTTTTGTAGGATCTGGGTCTCTTTCTTCCCTCGCATTTGCATAGTGAAAAGCAGGGCTGATCAGGCTGTGTAGGATTCCCGTGCAGAAGACTCAATGGACCCCGCCAGCATGATTGGTTTGAGGTCCTGCATGCCTGGCTATCAGGAGGGGACATGCTGGTTGTCGGCTTCAAACTCAGAAGTGGATGTTTCCACCTCCACAGACGTGAAGTGGAGAACAGGTGGGATTTCCATGCCTCCTCCATGTGCTGTAGTGGATTTGTATGCTGCTACCAGCAGAGGAAATCCTGCCTCAGAGCTAGTTAAAGCCTCAAATGAGAGAGACATGTGTGCATTTCTGTAGCAACACACTGCTATATCATGGGTGGCTCGGTGACATTGGCCTCTTTCCTTTCTGTCAATCATGGGGAAACTACACTTTTCCCCCCATTTTAAAAAAAAATCTGACTGCTATGGTCAAACTCAGATCTTTTAAGAAAGGAGGCTTTGAGGCCAGCAGGGACTCTGTCCTGAAAGATGAGGTACATTGTTCTGTCCAGTGACAGGGAGCCCAAGTGCAGGACCCTCAGGAGTGTCCTGTGCTGTGGTCACCTGCCGCGTGGTCAGGGCAGTGCATGGCCTTTGTCTTTATAGTGCTCTTTTTCCATTTACTGAGGACATCATCCTTGGAGCCCAGAGCTGGACTCGGGCCTTGGTAACCCTTCAGGAGTTAGAGCGAGCGTTTGCCCCTTACAATGGATGCTGCTTCCTTTTCTATCTGAAATTCCCCAGCCCACCTTGCTCCCGGCCCCTCATGTAGTCTCTGACTGAGGAATAGGTGCATGGAGCCTCGGCCGCCTCCTGTGTGGGGAGGCTGCATGCTTCAGGCAAAGATATAAAGGAGGGACAGAGCCAGGGGACAGGTGTGGGCCGCATGTGGATGAAGGAAGGGACCAGACTTCTCAGGCTCAGAGTGGGCGGCGTCATTGATGCAGGCGCTTCCCCTTGAAAGGAAAAGGAAAACCTAAAGGGGAAACCGGTAGAGCAGAGGAGAGGTGTGGTGCGGTGGGGAGCCTCGGGCTCCCTTGGGGATTCTTTCCAGCCTGACGCCTGGGGCAGCTCACTTGGTCTGTCTGAACTTATGTATGAAAAACGTGGGGTTCAGTGCCAGGGATGAGCAGAGCGCTAGGCCCCAGCTTTCCTGTGCCCTGGCATGACCCTCCCCAGGGGACCTGCTTGCAAACCAGAACAGTTTCTCGGGCTTATCATCGAGTCCACGTGGCTCAGATGCGTTGCCACCAGCGCTCATTCTGTGCCCTGAGCAGCCCAGGAGGACAGAAGCATTGTAGCCGTGGAGACAAGGGTGCCATGTCCTGAACATGCCCCATGTGCCGGCTCGGCCGTGGGGCCTTGTGTCTGCACGGGCTCACCTGGCAGCCCCTGGCCCACACCGCTGGCTGCTGCTGCCGCCGCCTGGGACTCTCTCCTTGGTCCAGGGGAAGGCGGGACCAGATGGCATGGTTGACTTTGCAGAACTGTGCTCGGGCATGGTCCCTGTACTCTGTAACCAGGGCCTGTGCTGTGAGCCCCGCGCAAGGGGCCCATTGAGGACCCTAGGGTGACATGAAAGGCACACACTCGCCCCTGACGACCGGATGTTCTCTTGGATGCAGTTGAAAGGCGAGTGGCCCACACGGGCGTTTCATCACCCAGTTGACAGGCGGCGCTTCCTCCCGCCTTGCGTGAGCCTTAAGCTGCTTCCCAGCAGCCACTGGTGCTGGCAGGATTGCTGGGGTGGGCGCAGCGGGCCGGGGGCGTGACAGCCCTTTGAACCTGTCCATCTGCATGGCCCCTTATCTTGGCTCAGTGGCGGCTCCCGGCCGGAAAAGGGAAACATGGAGAGGAAGGGCTTTCTCTGGGGCTTTTGTGTTTGGTTCTTGTTAAATGAGGCCGGCAGGCTTTTGTTGTTTGTTTTCCCACTTTTCAGTGAAAGGATGATGGATGATCCTTGGCGTCACAGCGACCGCCACACACCATGCCACCCTCACGCAAGCTCACGCCCGCTCATTGTGCAGTTTCTCCTCTGTGCCCCTTCCAGAAGCCAGGGCTGTGGCTGATCCAGGGCTGAGCCAAGTCTCAGCCGAGCCTTCCTTCAGGCCGTGGGACCCAAGACACGGGGTGCGCGGAGGCTGTGGCTTCATCCTGGTCCGGGAGAAGTGTGAACTCCTGTGGGTGAGGAGGAGCCCAGGCGTGGGGCCCAGGTCCCTCGGGGAGCAGTGTTTGCCCCCATCTGTGATGTCCAGGAGCGTGAGTCTCCCTGGCCCAAGGAGAGGTGTGTGCCCAGGATGTCTGCATTGAGAGTCTCGCGTGGTTGCAGAGGGACACCTGGCCATGGCAGGGACGTCCTGGTGTGGCTGGAGGTCAGCTGGTGTGGATGGGCCTGCTGCAGACCAAGCTTTTCCCTGGTAGAGCCAGCTGGCTGTTAATCTGGAGTCAGCCCACTGTGGTCCTCCACAGGCACACTGGCCGTCAGGGGAGGCGTGGAGACAGTCACACAGAAAACCTGAACTCACCTCACTTCTAGTTTCTGAACGATTCACCAGGTTTTTGTACACCAGTAGATTTTCTTTTTCCTACACTGTCTCCTCCCAGCCATGGAGGTGGGCTGGGCTTTGTCTTCGTGGGTTGAGGAGTTGTTATAGCCAGGCTGGGTGTGCATTGTACAAGTTCAGTGGCAGGACCTTTATCTGGAATCAGAAGGAGCCCGCCCCCTCATGAGCCGGGCGTTAGCAGATCTTTTGGGGTCACGTGCCAGGGTGTGCCGTGGCCCAGGTGAGTTTCTTACCCCGCCTGTTAGTGATCCACAGGCATTGGGACCGGCTGCCTCCCGCTCTGTGCTCAGCCCACTCTGCTGCAAGCAGTGGCTCCCCAGGCAGGGAGACGACAATGTTTCAGTCGCTTGATTAGTAATTTTAGCATTCAGACTTATTTGAACAGGGTCTTTATTTTGGCGTGCGTTTGTGCACGTCTTTGGCCTGCCCGTGGTGGCCCTGGTTTTCTGTGCATGGCGGTGAAGTGAAAGCACCTTCAAAATCAGTAAGCTTTGCTTAGTTTTCTGTGAGTAAAGATGGGGTGAAGTGTGAAAGAGACAGAAGGAGTAGTAAGTGGTCCAGGGCAAGGCCGGGAAAAGAGTGAGCACCTGGCAAGGGTCTGGGCACGGTGTTAAGAGTCACTTGTGGCAGCACACCCTCCCTCCCCCGTCAGAGGCGACAGATGTGCAGAACGGGTGGTGGAGCTCGAGCTGCTAACGTGGAATCCTCACTGGTCCTGAGTGTGTCATCTTGAAAAAAAAAAAAAAAAATTGCCTGCCCTCTTCGTGTCTCATTTCTCCCCTGACTAAAATAACAGCAGCCGTCTCCTGAGGTTGTTGTGAAGAGCAAGCGATCCTCTTAGACCAGTGCCCACTGCTTCGTCTGCCTCTGTTCTGATGCGCTCAGTTGCTGCTGCTGCTGCTGCTGCTGCTGCTGCTGGTGGTGGTGGTGGCGTTCTGACTAGTCGTTGTGTCCCTCTGATACACCCATTTTCCCCAGTGTGGCTATTCTTTGATGGACAGGCGGCGCTCAACCAATATTTGCTGCTTCGAATTTAAAATTTGCAGAGCGCTGCCAAGCCTGGCACCTTCTAACCAGGAAAAAGCAATTCGGAAACCAGACAGAGAGTAAGCAGCAATTTTATTTCTAGTGAGCCTCATCACCGGCCTGCCTGTGTCAGACAGCTGCCTCTCCCCACCTCCCTTCCGTCTTGGATTAACTTTCTAGACGCTCATTGAGCGGTGAGTAAGACGGGAGAAGACACAGTTACCTGCTGAGTTTCTGAACAGTTGGATGCCTGGACTTTCTGTATCTGGCAACTTCTTTCAAATGTGCTTTCGGTACTGCCTTTCACAGAGATCTTTGTTGTTGTTGAGGCAGTCTCGCTGAGTTGCCCAGGCTGACCTGAATTTGGGATTCTCTTGTCTCAGCCTCTCAGGTGGCCAGGATGACAGCCGTATGCCTCCATGCATGGCTTCAGAGGTCATTTTTGAGGAAGCCTTTTGTCAGCAGATGTGTGCTCTGATACATCAGCTCTTCATACCTGGGGTTTGTTTCAACTGAGGCTCCCCGAGCAGGGCTGTCTCGTTCCCCCTGAAATGCTGTGGTCACGGACAGAGAGCATCGAGGGTGTGTTGTTATAGCAGTGGGTTGCTGAGGCTTAGGTTGGGTTGCCTCTACTAGGAAACCAAAATTAAGAGTTGCTTAAAATGTCCGGAGATTCATTCTCTCACGTAGAGTCTGGAGGTGGGTGGTCCACAGGGCTGTGAAGTCAGGACCCAGGTTCCTCCACACTCCCCTGCCCCCCAAGGTTGCCTGATTGCCAGAGCTGCCAAGTGCGTCTCAGGTGCGTCTCAGGTGCAGTGTCTGCAGGTAGTCGAGCACCAGATGGATCCAATCCTTGGTTTCCCTGTCGGCAGAATCCCAGTGAGAATTCTCCGGCTGCCAGCCAGTGAGGACAGAACATGTCAGGGACCCTGGGGGTGTCGGATGTGGAGGTCTCACCACGTGGGTGCTTGAAGGCCTGAGTGAGGCACCACTGGAATTACTTTTCAGTAAAGTCTTTTTTTTTTTTTTTTTCTCTTTCTCTTCTAATAAAGGTATCGTAGGATATTTAGAGATTACGGGTCTCTCATTGATGTCTCTCATAGGTGTCTCTATAGCCTTCCTGTGAAGGAGGCAGAGAAAGTTTCTGTCTGCATGGTGTGTTCCTTCCTATGGGTGACAGAGGCTGAGAGTCAAGTCACAAACAGGACCATTTTAGGCTGTGATGTGCAGTCTCGAAGAGAGGGCCGGGAAGGTGGCTTATTTTGTGTTGGGGCTATCAGAAGCATCTTCCGCAGAGACAAGTACACCTGGGTTGGTACCTCAGTGATGGTAAGGAGACAGGTGGGTGAGAGTCGGGGAAGTAGCAGTCCAGAGAGAGGAGCCGCCAGGGCCCAGGCCCTGAGACAGGGGCGTGGCTGTTAGAGGGTTACTGAAGGGCTCTGTGTGGCCTCTAGGTGAACTAGGAAGACTGAGGCAGACGGAGCTGGGGAGAGACAGGAGTGTAGCACGCTGGAGGAGGACCAGGGTGCCACGGATGGTTTTAGGGAGGGGAGTGAGATGATTGCATTTGCTTGTAAAGGAGCTGGAGATTGGCTGATGGAGGCTCCATTTGGGATAAAGAGGAGGGATGAGGCCTTTCTCCTGAGCTCCGTCCCCAGCCATTTTTATTTTGAGACAGGGTCTCACTAAGTTACTGCATTGGCCAGGCTGAGCTTGAATTTGTCATCTTCCTGCCTCAGCCTCCCATAGCTCTAGATCACAGGCTTGCACTACCTGGCAGGGAATGCCTGGAAATTACCCCTGACCACACTTCCTGATGGACAAGGGACCGTGTCCCATCCCAGTTACTGGCAGAAAAGGCCCTCTCTCCACATGGTGAGCTTAGTTGGAGTGCTTCCTCCATGGTTTTGTCCCATAGATGGCGCTTGGGGGGTATTTTGTGTCTCCGTTGGTGTGGTACAGGTGAAGAGCCCCAGGTTGCCTCTTACCACCCTACCAGCACAGGGTGGACCTGGGCCCCAGGGTGGAGTTGAACTGGAGACACCCTGACTTTCTTTTTTGCTCTGAGCCACCTTTTGAAATTTTTATTTTGAGACAGGACAGTCTCACTAAGTCCCTGTGTTGCCCGGGCTGGGCGTGAAGTTGTGATCTCCTGCCTCAGCCTCCCAGGGAACTGGGGTGCTGGTGCCCACCCCCACATCCAGTTGGATTTTTTCTTCCTTAAGCCAGCTCTGGGACCTGATCATACCTGGCATTACCACTGCTGTGCTGTGAATGCATTCTGGTATTGGAAACTGAATCCCCAGCGTAGCAGCATCCAGAGGCTGGACCTTAATGAGGTCAGGTTCCGGAGTCCTGAGCCTCGGCTGGGATTAGTGCTGCTCTCAGAGGACTGGGTTGGCTTCCTCTGGAATGGGTTCCTGCTCCAAGGGGGCTTGCCTCGAAGCCTCTAGGGCTCTTCTGCTGTGGGAGGATGCAGCGGGGAGGGCCTTTGCCAGATGAGGCCCTTGGCCGTGGGCTTCCCAGCCTCTAGGACTGGAAGTCGTTGTCTCTGTTATTGTAAGTGACCCAGTCCCAGGATCTCAGACGCTGTCCGTGCAGTGCAGAGAAAGGCCTGGCTGTCCTTGGAGAGCTGTGTGTGGCGGGTTCTGCAGCCGTGAGGCCCCCTGCTGAATGAACAGCAGAGCAGGAATGAATGGGCTCACCCTGCCTCCTTGGAGAGCTGAGTCAGGCTGTAGCAGCAGCCCACTGTCCAGCTTCCAATGTGTTTATGAAAGCCAGGCCCCCTGTGGCCCACAAGAACGGGCTCCTTGTTCCTAAGTGATGGAGGTGTGGATCTGCAGGGAGTCCCCCCTGCCAGGTCAGTGCCACAGTCTAGCCGAGCTCTGAGCACCCGCTGAGCTCCCGGAGAGCCTTCAGACCCACCCTGTGCAGCGAAAGGCATCAGATCTTAAAATCCCAAAATAGAACGCGGAAAGGTACACACGCGTCTGCCTTGCCTTGTTTTCCCCTTATGGCAAAAGTGACTCAGAACTTCTGGTCTGGCTCCAGCGAGACCTGTGTGGACATTGGGGCGAGGAAGCAGGGAATGACCCACCCTCCTCTGCAGAGGCCGGCGGCGGCTGCTGTCCCAAGTGTCACTGGCCCTGCCATCTGCTGCTGGATGTCTCCGGGCTTTTGCCGCAGTGGCCAAGGTGTATGAGGAGAGGCCAGAGCTGTCTGTGGTGGAGCATTTGTGTGAGGCTGAGCTGAGCTGGCCTGAGCTGCTCTGACCATTCCATCTTGGTGTCCCTGGGGTCCTCAGGCTGCCATCATGGGGGCTGGTAGGGTCAGATAAAGGCCAGGGCTCCTGTGGGCCCCAGCTTTCCCCCTTGTCTCCATGGTATTTAGGTGTCTCCCTGCTTCCGAGAGCCAGGGGGAACTCTGCAGACAGTCAGCTCCCTGTTCCTGAGACAGCACCCTGAGCGAGGGACCCCCGGGGGCCCTTCCCGAGGTCTTGTCTGGTCTGCGGGCAGCAGTGATGTCCTTCACGCCTGTCTTTTTGCCTCACCATCCCCACAAGGCTGCTAAGTTACTGTCCTTTCGGCACAGCCTCCAGATTGTAAAGTTCATTTTTCCAGCCTGACTCTGTCTCCTCTTCTGCCTTTCAGCGTAGCTGTTCTGGAATAATGTGTCTCTTTCATGGTGAGACGCATTTCTGCAGATGAGCTCAGATTGCAGGGGATGTAGGCAGACTGTAGACGGGGACGTTCTGGGCGCCAGGCTGCCTCCCTTTCTTGGGGCCCCTGCAGGATGAATCACTTGTGATGTGTTGATCCACAGAGGGACCTGGACTCCAGCTTTTCATTTCTTTATTCAACAAATATTTATTGAACATCTACTATATGCTAGGTACCATCCACGGTGCTGGAGTGCAGGGAGAAACAGGTTTGCCTCTGAATGGAGGGGAAACGGACAGTAAGTGAATGCACAAGGTAACGTTACTGCTACTGGGAAGGAAATAAACTGGAAGATGCCAGGGTGGCCCTGCCCTGGCCAGAACACTTAGACAAGACCTTGCAAGTAGGCCGAGACCCAGAAGAGCAAGGGGGCCAGCCGTGATAGGCCCAGGGAAAGGGTGTTCCAGACTGAAGGAACAGATTGGGCAGGGGCCCTGAGGCAGGCACAGCAAGGAGGCTCGTGTGGCTGGACAAGAGTGGGAACTACGAAATCGGTGACATGGGCCAGGGCCAGACACTGGAGGCTACAGTGTGAGTTTGGGTTTTATTCTCAATGCCCCTGAACATCATTATATTTTAGAACTGAAAGAATTTAAGATTATGTCTTCCAAAGACTGAGACCAGAAAGGAGGCTTTCACTTCCCAGCTCCTCAGGCCCCACATTCGAGAACGTGAAGGAAAGTTAACACATGCGGGTGCTTGTCACATTCTTTCGACGTGACTCGCTTGATCTCTCAACTGCCTGGCCTGGCGGGGTGTGCGCCGTCACCAGCCCCGTGATGGGAAGAAGTTGAGGTCCAGAGATGCGGACTGATGTCCTTGTGAGGACAGGGTCAGTGCCGCCACCTGGCTGTAGACCCAGCCTCCGGGGCTGAAGCCCGGGAACTCGACCCTTCCCTGGCTGTGCGAAGGAGGGGAAGGCTGTGCTTGCAGAGTGGTTGTTTGGCTTCTACAGAAGAAAACTCCAGCTGTATTTAGAGGTCGACCTGGGGAGGTCTGCATGCTTAAGCCAGGACCTGAAGGCTCATCCCCGCTCTGCCTCTGTCACCTCTCGGTCTGGAGAGAAGTGCGGGCCAGGAAGGGCGCCCAATGGCCGGGTCCTGGGGGGCAGCGGACGGGTGTCTCTAGGGATGGGAGGCCTGGGGGGTTGGGTGGTGAGGGGTCGGGGGCAGCGCCCAGCCCCACCTCTCTTGGGGCCCGAGCTCTACGTCCCCCAGCTCCTTGCTGCTGTTGAGGCTTCCTGGGGTTTTGAATGCGGACATGGTAATTGGAAACAAATTTAGCGTGCTTCAGGCCATCAAGCCTCTCGAGCGAGCGTGCTTGCTGTGCGGGAGATATGTCTGTTTCTAATTTCCAGCGATGTGAGAAATATAGAATGACTTGATTCTTAATTTAGAATACTAAGAGAAGCTGACTTGGTTGGTTTTCAAGCCCGTGTGAAATGTCTCATTCTGGTTTTATGGTTCGCTGCGTGATCTCACAGAGTGCTGGCCCCACCAGCGCTCTCCTGTCCACCCTGGGGCCTGGCACAGGTTACAGGGCAGATATGGCTGCCCACTTCATGCCAGCCAGGAGGAGCCAGCCCCGCTGCCCAGGTGTAGTTGTCCAAGCAGCTGGTCCAACCCACACTGGGCGGTCACAGCATAGCAGCTTTCTGTCACAGAAAAAGAGTGTCTACAGAAGCAGTGGCCGTCACTGTGTTCCCCAGCCCTGTCTCCCTTCTAGAAGGGCGGCTGGTACCTTGAACATGGTGTGGAATTCTGGGCACTGACATTCTAGAGGCAGGAAGAGTGCATTCAGCACACGCGGCACAGGTGGAGGATAAGGTGAGAGGGCTGCGGTGCCTCCACTGGGGTGGCTGGTCTGTGCAGGAGCCCTGATGAATGGGCAGCCTGCTGTGAGCCCTGTGTGGTGGGGTGGCAAACAGGGGCGGGGGACACTAGGGTACGAGCCTGCCTCGCATATGCCTGGCTTGTGTGAGGATGCCCAGGCCAGTGAGGCAGCTAGGGAGGCAGGAGGCAGGTGGAGGTAGAAGGGTTGGATTGTGTGCCATCCTTGGTGCAATTTGGGCCCACCTGAGCTTTTGTTTTCCTTTTTGTGTCATTGGGGATTGAAGCCAGGGCTTTCACACTGAACTACATCTTCAGCCCTTTTTCACTTTTCAATTTTGAGGCAGTCTTGTTAAGCTGTTAAGTTGCCCAGGCTGGGCTTGATCTTTGGATCCTCCTGCCCTGGAGTCTTACAGAGTGCTGGGATTACGGCATGTACAACCAGGCTCCCCCAGACTCTCGCTTTTGATCAGAGTGAGATGTCCGCTGGCGGGGGATTTGAGCAGAGTGGTGACAAGGCCTAACTCCAGCAGTCAGATGCCTTCGAGCTGCTGTGCAGAGCAGGCTGTGTGTAGTGGGGGCCAGCGGGGAAGCAGTAAAGTAGAGAGGGACCAGATGCAAGGCCTGGCGGGACCAGAGCATGCCCTGGAGTGGGTGCAGGAAACAGAAGTGGCGGAGCTTTGAGATGTACCTGCGTGGGCTGAGGCTTGGGCTGCTTTTGGGGGTGTACCTAATCCTGGCTGTGGGGTGCTTGCTGGGAAACTGGGGTGAAAGGTGGATTGTTTGCTGAGCTTAACCAGCATGTATGTGCATGCCTGAGAGCAGGGGCGGGGTGAGGGTGGCAGGTGCGAGTGTGGGTGTCTGGACCATAAACAAGGGCAGGATTTGAGATCCACACATGCTCGTAAGCATGTTCTCCTCAGGGTGATGTGGCTGTTGGAAATCACCACCCCCTTCCCATGGGCCTTTCGCTTCTTCAGAGCAAAACTCAGGATGATACCTGTTTCCTAATATTTCAAATTCAACGGAAATGCTAACATGGTTGATGTTTGAATGTATTGAAAATCAAAACAGTTTGCTTGACCAATCACCAGCCTGGAAATCAGTCTCTCACTTGGGGTCAGGGTCATTGGCTGAAGCAGATGGCCCTGATGTGCAGTAGGGACGCTCAGGGCTTTTCATTTATGATGGTGCAAAGCACCATCCCTAGTTTCAATTTTGATCTTTCCTGGTGTATCCTGATGATACATAAGCGCATCCTTTCTCTTGGAGGCGGACAGTGGCCGTGAGCCGAGGTCACCAGGGAAGCAGCCCACTCCACTTGACATCCTGTTGCTACGCTGTAGTTTGGGTAGGTTGGATATAATAAGTGCACTTTCTGCTTGCAGTATTTTCAGCTCTATTGGGATATGACCATTGTAAGGCCAAGCGGCATCTCTACTGTGCTGGCATCCGAGATTGTCTCATAAAACAAGATTTAACGACAGAGGGACAGTCACACTGGAGTATTAAGTAGAAACAATATGTAAAGCATTTGCATCCGTGTACCTGCAAGAAAGGGTACAAAATTTCAGTTTGACAGGGAGAATGGCTTGGGGATCTGTTGTACGAAATAGTGCCTGGAATATGCATTGCAAATTTCAAAACAGCTAAAACAGTAGATTTGAAATATTTTTACTATAAAAAGTAGGCTTGCAAAGTGACAGACTTGTTAATTTGTTTGACTGAATCTTTCCACGATGCCAGCACACATTGTGCCCCATAAGTGTATACAATTACTGTTTATCAAGTATAATATGAAAAATAAAACTAATGATAAATTGTGAATGAAAGAAGAAAAGTTTGGAGAATCGTACACAGAAAGCCTGACATAATTTGAAGGGGTGCTTTATTTATTTTTTCCCTCATGAATGAACCATATTGCTTTTGTAACAAGAAAAGGAAAAGTGATGGTCGTGAAACATTGCTGCCTTTCACCTTTACATGGGGCAGTTCGGTCACCACCTGGACGGGCAGAGCTTGGGTGAGTTGGGTGAGTTGGGTGAAGTGTCCCATGAAGCCGTGCATCTTTGATATGGACTTTGGAGGGCACTTTGGTCCACCTCCTTCAGCTGAGAGGGTGGGGTGGACCTGCCTGGTTGACAAAGCAGGATCCAAGCTCAGGCATGCAGCTGCCGTCTGCACTGGTGTATCAGGAAGCAGGCTGGCGTGAAGGCTTTCACCCCCCTTGCTTACGTGCTGCAGGGTCGTGGATGGGTTATCCAGCCCCTTTGTCACCCAAGCAAGGATAGTGCTGCTGTCCTTAGAGCGCTTAGAGCTGTGACTTGGTGCATTCAGAACATACAGAAGGGCCTTCACCTGGACAGATGCAGAAGTTTTCTTGGGTGAGGCGAGATGGTGACATTTATGAGTTGTTTACAAGGAGCATGGCGGGGCACGTAAATCACAGACCACTTGCTCTTCCTCAGATCTGATTTCCTAATAGCCGGGCCAGCAAGGGGCAGAGTAAACCTACATAACCTGCAGCTCAGTCCCTGGGTTCTCTGCAAAGGGAAGGTGCTTTTCTTATTTTTTTTGCAGAACTGGGGTTTGAACTCAGGCCCTTGTGCTTGCCAGGCAAGTGCTTATTCTATAGAGCTATCTCCCTGGCCCAGGAAGGTGCTTTTCAAAGTATCACATCAGGCGGCTGTAGGGGCCCCCACACTCACACATGGAGCCCTGTGGGGTGTGTGCTGGAACTGCCCTTTCTTGCTGAATCTGTCAGGTCTGGGAAAATGTGCAAAGCAGAAGCCCTGAGTTTCCCCCTGGCTGCAGGAAGCAGAGCCTCTTTTGCCTTGGAGCTTACCTGAGCTCTGCATCACAGCAGGTGTCTGGAGGTGACCTTGCTTGCCCAGGTCACCCAGTCATGGAGGCTTGGGAGGACTACCCAGAAGCCTCAAGACAGGACAGGAGGGGTTGCGGATCTCAAGTAGATCATGTATCAGCTTCATCTCAGGATATCAACTTCTGTCTGCAAAACCTAGATCACACTTTGGAAGAAACCAATGAGTGGCCTTGTGTTCCTCGCCTAAAACCATCAGAGAGGGGGAAAGATCTCCAGGGATGAGCTCAGGCAGGTCAGGACTCTGGGAAGGGCCTGCACCTTCTGGAGAGGGTGGGGCCGTGTTCTCACCATGCAAGATGGATGCAGGCATCCTCTACTTTCTCATCTGTGAAATGGGTAGTAAGTGACCTGTGCTACATGGAGTTGTGTGGTACGGGCGGAGATGGAGTGCTGTGCTTGGCACAAGGAAGGCAGGCATCGTGAGCGGCTGCATCAGCATTGGTGGCTTCCTCATGGATTGTCACTGGCCAGGCTGAACAGCAGGCCCAAGATCTCTGTCACAGTGAAATTTGTACTCAGGAGAAAGACTAGTCCAACAACTAAACAAGGCAGATATGCTAGAAAGGAAGTCAGAATTCCAGTGGTGTGAAAGCTGCATTTTGAATTCTTCAGAAAAAAAAAAAAATCCCTGCTTTGTAGCATGTACCCAAGTGGCCAAAGTGGTATCANTTTTGGTACCGTGAATTGAACTCATGACCTCACACTTGCCAGGTAAGTGCTGTGCCACTGAGCTATATCCCCGGTCCGCAACTGATTCTTAAAATTCTTAAACATTAACAGTTGGTTCTTGTGAGACTGGAGGAGCTGGCTGGGGCATGAGGCGCATGCGAATCGTGCGGCCCAGGAAAGGGCAGAAGATCTGAAAGCTAAATGCACAGGCGACAAGTACTACAGGGCAGAGAGTGTGGCTTGTGCGAAGGTCCTGAGGTCAGGATGCGCTTGGGGTATTCAGTGAATAGAAAGGCTGGCGCTGGCAGCAGCCTAGCAGGGTGCCAGAGGAGGGAGAGGCTGGGCTGGGGGGACCTTCGGTGACCAAGGCACTTCCAAGTTGAAATGTTGTTCCAAGGCCATCACTCGTCTTTGGAAGGTGGTAAGCGGGGGATGGAAGGATACACTCTGCATTCTTAAAAGATCATTGTGCTGCTCCTGCAAAAGGTAGGTTGGGCACTGCTCACCCAGGCAGGGGCGTTGGCAGCACGGACCGATGTGCCAACAGGGGCGGGCACAGAAGTGGTTGGACTCACACAGAGGTATGGGGACATGATGGACTTGTCTCCAGGTGTTCCCTGGCCGTCTCCCACGTGTCTGCCCAACACACCCCTGCTCCTCTCCTGTCACGGAGGAAGCAGCGGTGTAGTCTGAGCACCTTCAGTGTGTCCAGCCCATGTGACTTCTTGACTCTGAACCTGTCTTCAGCAACGCCAGTAAATCTAGGAGAGATGAAGAAATATATTTATCTTGAGTTCTAATGCGAAGCAAAACCAACAGAAACAACCTTTCTTCTCAATGCTGCCCTTTTTCTTTTTGACTTTTGTCTCAGCACTTAGCTGATCTTCAGATAAGAGGCTTGTGACTTGGGCTTTCATCTTTGCCCACGGCTGCCTCTTGGGTGGGTACCAGACACTTATGTAAATGTTGTGGGTGTCAGTCCTGCAGATGAAGAGAAAGGCTGTCACCCCGCTCTGCTCCACCCTCGGCCTGTCTCTGTGTAATTGTTAGGAGAACATGTACGTTCTGGGCTGCTGGTGTCCAGGGGACCTCCTGCTGTGGGCTGTGTGCTGGGTCTGTGCTGCCCCCTGTGGGGGCTCTAGTCATCGGTGGCTCGTGAGATTCGGAACCCTCCAGTCAGATTCTGTAGAGAGTGGATGGACGGCTCAGGGCGCCTCCATTGGCCGCCACCGCCGCTGTAGACCATGTGTCCTCCTCCAGCACTCTGGAACCTGTTGCTTTGTGTCAGGTGACAGGAGGTTCTGCTGAGGTTTTGTAGAACTTGAGGGAAGGGAGGGATCTTGGCCAACTTGTCATAGCCTCCCTCAAACTTACAGGCAAAGAAGAAATGAGTGATTGGCCTAGCGCTTCTTCTGGTGGGTGACAGGAATCTTATCAGACTTTCGGCCTGACCTTCTTTTGGCTTTACTATATGTGCTATGATGCATATACTATATGTGTTATGTATGTATGATATGTATATAATACATGATGTACTGTATATGTGTAGTGTGTATATATGACATATACTATATATGTTATATATAATAGCATATACTATATGTTTCAACTTATTAAAGTTCCCAACTTTCCTGGACTTTCTTTTTCTTCTTCTTCTTTTTTTTTTTTT
>NDGN011320077.1:3512-18626 GCA_002564285.1 Tympanoctomys barrerae | reverse complement strand
GGGGAGATGGCTCAGTAGAATAAGCGCTTGCCTGGCAAGCACACGGATCTGACTTCAATCCCTAGTTCTGCAAAAAAAAAAAATAAATAAAAATAAAAATAATATAATAATAAAATAATAATAATACTAAAATAAAATTGAGTTGTCTTTTTAAATGGCTGAGTTCTTTTATATTCTGGATACTAGTCTTTTTGCTTATTTATTTAGTTTTTAGTATTAAGGATTAACCCAGAGCCTTTGCACTGAACTGTATTCCAGGCTCTTTTATTTTATTTTTTAAATTTTGAAATAAGATCTTGCCAAGTTGCTCAGGCTTGCCAAAATTTATAATCTTCCTGCCTCAGCCCCCTGAGACTACACACACATGCTACCATGTCCTGCATAAATTTTAACTTTGATGATGTCCAATTTATTATTTATTTATTTTTTCTGTTGCGTGTGTTTTGGCATAGAATCTAGGAAATGGCTGCCCAGTCTAGGGTTATAAAAATTCACTTAAGTTTTCTTGTAAGAGTTTTGTGATGTTGGGCCTTTAAATTTAGGTCTCTGATTCATTTTGAGTTTTATATATGGTGTAAGTGAGCAGTGGAACTTCATCCAAAAGCGTGTGTCTATTCAGTTGTCTCAGCATGATTTACGGAAAAAACTATGCTTTCACTAATGAGCTGTCTTGAAAAATCAATTGAAATGTAAGAACTTATTTCAGATTCAATTCTATTTTGTTGATCTATCATCTATTCTTTTTTACCTTGCCTATTGCAGATTTAAGCAAAAGCTTTTAAGACTATTATGGAGAGTACTTGCAAAAAAGCTTTTTTTTGTTTTAAACCTTGAGTAATATCACTTCCTTTCAAGGAATTGCTCTGACAGGATAGCCACCTGAGCCTCCTAGACCTTGCTCTGCCCAGGGGTGAGCCTGGCCCGGAAGACTGCCTGCGACCCCGACTGGGTCCTGCAATAGCAGCTCTTTTTCTGGCTCTAGTGATGACCTGAACCGGGTCAGCTGGAGAACTTTTTGCTAACTGCAGTTAGCAAATAACAGAGAAAATGACTTAGCCTCTTAGGTCTCAAACTAGAATGATTTGAGTCTCCTATATGTGCAGAGGGGCTTTTTATGTATTTTATGACGAGCAAGCAGAGACGTCCTTGTTCCCACCGGGCATCTTGTGAGATAACAAACGCACTGGAAGAGAGTCGCTGTTTTATTTTCATTATGTGACTTTCGCTCTCCTGTGGAATGTTCTTTTTTGTCCTAGGTTTCTGTACAAGATGAGCTTGTTCAAGTGCAGCCAACGTTTAAAAGCAGCCTCCTTGAGGCTGTGGAAGTTTTCCGTGACGATGTAATGAACTTTGCGGAAGCATATGAGACGGTAACTTACATACTAACCTGCCCCGTATTAAAACGTTCTGTGATACGTTTGTATGAAATGGAAGTGAGGAAGCCCTAAGAGTAGGTCCAAGGTGTATAAGCAGCTGCATTTACTTACTTACAGGTGTCAAAAAAAAAAAAAAAAAAAAAGAGGAGGGCTGCTCTTATAAGCATGTTTGAGGGAAAGAAAGAGAGAGAGAGAGAGAGAGAGAGAGAGAAAGACAGACAGACAGACAAACAGACAGAGAAGCAAATTTGACAGTGGCAGTGAACACACAACATTCCATGGGTGGCACAGACAACCTGGTTTTGTCCTTGTCAGAGCCAGAATTGTGATACAGTAAGGCTGTGAGAAACTGTAAATGCCTTCCTGCTTAGAGCACTGTGCAACTGGTTTTGCATTGCTCCTGATTCTGAGGGAACTAGAGAGGTCACTGAGCATAATAAATGTTGTAATGGGCCAGTGGCACAGGTTGTTCAAGCTGATATTCTCATGATGTTTAAGGCCTTCAAGTTAAACCCAAAAGTTGGGTGTATTTGCCTAGACTACTTTACCTGATTAATGGTCACGATGGATCTGAACATGTAAGATGTTTTGAGTCCCTATGTGTTAAGCTTATCTTGTTGGATTAATCAAGATGGGTTTGCCCTATCATTCCATTGTTAAATTAGAGTGGAGACCAGGTCTGAAGAAGCTCTGAGCAGACAAGGCCAGCCTGGCGATCGGAGTGACCTCAACCTTGCTTGATTTGCAGCAAAGCAAAACTTAATGCGAGCTGTTTCCTGCAAATGTCTATATTAAAATAAAGCAGAATATGAGCTCAGTCAATGAGAGGTAGCAAGCAAATGCACGTAAGGAAGGACTTCCCAGCAAGGTGGAATGTAGAAGGCAACTTTACCACCATAACCGAATATTTTCTCTATATTACTTGTGCTTTCCCTCTATAAGAGGTATACCTTGCTTTAGTGGAGCTTTGAACCACTTCTGGTTTAAAGTTGCTCAGTTCATGGAGCACGGTATGTATGAATAAACTTTACAACTTTATTGGGCCTCAGTTTACCTCCTTAACACCTTATTTTGGGAATCTGGTCTTTTATTTATACATTCATAATGTTCCTGATAATACAGGCCACATTGATATGCTAATGCCCCTCATTTTCTTATGAGCACCAGGGCTTGTTATTTTAATGTGTCACCATATAAGAAGTTATTTCATTGTTTTGCGCTTGGGCGGGACTGCTTTTGGAGGATTATTTTGCAAATATGTACTGGTTCATAGCACCAGGGGTTGCCTTCTGTGTGTTCCATGTATTCAACCAACATTTGTCTCTATTTTCCTATTGGGCTGAACAGTTAGTAAAACAAGGCTGTTCTCAGAATTCAGTGATTAATTATCCTAACGCACAACCACAGTACCATCATTTATAATCATAAATGAAGTTCAACAAGGCTTTTGTGGTTCATGTGTCATCCAGGAGATGATTTTGTTGCATCTTTAAAATTAGCTATATCAAGGTCCTTTTAAAAATGAATGGAAACCAGAGTGATAAAAATGTTCTGAAGCTGGTTGTGGTCATGGTCGCACAAGCCTATGAATATACTAAAAATCATCCAATTGTACATTTTATGTGAGTGAATTGGATAGTATGTGAATTATGTCTCAATAAAAGTGTTTCAGAAAGCAAGTGAAGCTTTCAAGTATAAAACCAAATCAGACCATTTAAATGAAAAGTAATGATTATTTAAGAGGAAATACTAGATTGACCCAGTAGGAAACAGATACATCTAGTTAAGAATAAAAATGGAGGTGTTGTTTCTTGCAGGAAGGACCCATGGTTCCAAATATACCTCCCCAAGAAGCTAGCAACAGGCTACAGATATTTCAGGTAACACATCACATTTTATTTTGATCACATTGACAGTGTATTATTTTAAAAGATGATTATAGGGGAAAACATGCTTTATCTTATAATAGAGAAATTAATATTTACACTACATAGAGGCTTTAGTTACTGTGTATTGTAATCTGCTAAACCATGTGATTAATTCCTTCTCTGTGTCCCACCAGGGTTTTCTCCACATAATCCGTCTCTGCATTTTTAAAGTATGAGACCCCGACTGTGAATATAAGTAATATTCTAGTTTCAACATCCAATCTGATATGTAAAGTGAAAAAAATTATAGTATATTAAAATAACTAAGATCGTAAATGCTGGCAGATGGCTTCTCTGCCTTCCTTTTGTATCCAGTTTCTTTTCTTCTGTATCCATCACTTTAAAGATTCCAGCTCAGATTGTGTATTCTCATTGCTTTTGGTCAACCATTCACTTTTTCTGCATTCTGATTTCTGAGCACATCTTGAATAAAATCATACACCCATGTAGACCAATGTTCAAAAAATTCCTGGATTCCTCTATAAATTAGCTAGTTGGGAGCATCAAACAATTTGTTCCTGTTCTTTTTCCTGTTTCCCACAGTGACCAAAAAAATAATGTTTCTGTTCTTTCAGTTCTCTAACCCACCTGCATTCTCACCACTTAAAAAATATCCACCAGATACCTACTATTATGTCAGTACAAATTTGATTAAGCAGTCGTTTTTACTTCTGAGTTACTGGAATCTGACAGGGAGACAGCAAGCCGGAGAGATGATTCCAAAGCCGTGTGCTAAGCACTATGATCCAGTTCTGAGAACTCATGTTTATGGAGCCCGAGGCACAGGGGCCCCCAGCCTATGTGGGGGTTATTGAGGCATGCAGAGAAGTTTTCCTAGAAGAGAAAGCTTCCTTCTAAGCTGCATCTTAAGGGATTAGAGTTGGACAGAGGGAGGAAGAAAAGCCAATTTAGGTGGGATTTGCACTTGTACAAAGGCCCAGGATTTAGGCATGAAGCAGGGAGACTTAGGAAGATGTTGACCACAGGTAACTGTGGATAAGGGCTGGAGGCTACTGTGCTAGGGTGTGGAGCGCACATAGCCTCTCATGGGTGGGTCGCTTCTGTTTGTATTAGCTTTTTGAACCCTGCTAATATTTAGTATTTCAAATATATGGTGCTGAAATTCCAAATCAAAGGAAAAAGATTAAAATGCATACATTGAGTTTGGGGATTAAAAATGTTAGAATTATTTCAAATGGAGTTAAATGGGATCTTGCATTTTTAAAGGCTTTTTATTACATGTAGAGAAAACAGAAGTGAATGGATTATGTTAATATTTTTCTCAGTTTTGAACCCTTTAGGAAATAGAAAACTGGTTTCAAGCAGTGAAAAAGCCTGAATTATGGAGTTTTAAAAAGGCGTTATCTTACTTTTGGTTGTCTACTAGGGTATTTGAATACACAGGTCTTCTGGAGACCATTTTATTAGAGAAATAGTGTTATATAAAATGGGTGTGTTTAGACAGGCATAATGGTGCATGCCTGTAATTCCAGCACTTGGGAGGCTGAGTCAGGAGGATAGCTGCAAGTTAGGGACCAGCCTGGGCTACAAAGTGTGCTCAAGGCCAGCCTAAACTGCGTAGCGAGACCTTGGCTCAAAAAAAAAAAAGTGCTTTTAGAATGCTTGAAAGTTAACTTTCTTAAGTGATTAGCTTAACTGGCTTGCTGTAAGTATAACTTTGCCTTACTAGTCCTTTGTTTCATAGATACTGCTAGGTAAATGAAAACTTTATCTCAGATATGATAGATTTTTTTTTTCCTTATGGGATCTGGCGTACATTTTAGTGCACTTAGAAAATTTTCTTTATAGGCCAATTTTGATGATCTGTGGAGGAAATTTGTTACATACTCATCTGGTGAGCAGCTTTTTGGACTGCCTGTGACTGACTATGAGGTTTTACACAAAACAAGGTAAGTTGTGAACATGTACGAAGTAGTGCATGCGTGTAGCTAAATGCTGCTTCCTAGAAGAATCATGGCGCCTCCAGCTCTTTTACTATGCAGAAAAGAACACGGCTTGAATACTCCTGAACAGTCCTCTCATTCCTGCTTCTTGACCTGGTAAACCCACAGTTTCCATATAAAAAAGAAATTTTCTAGAGAAGCAGAAAGTACATTGTAATTATTTCAGATGCTCATGATCTACAATTAGCTTTCCCGGATCTTTTACTTTCCCTAGCTTCGAGTGGTTCAGCAACTGTGCAGAACTATTGCAGTTCTGAATAACTCTCCTTAGTGCTTAGAGCTGAATTGCTGTTCCACACAGGATGATTTATTAAAATTGATGGCCGTAAGATGCACTTTATTTTGAGCAATAGACCTAGGACTTAAACAAATAGATTTAAATAAAACTTAAATAGAACTTTCCTTAAAAGCATTGTTAAATATAGTGCTTGGTCTCTTAGTCACTTTCTTCATCTCAACTTTTTTTTGGTACCAGGATTCAAACTCAGGACCTTGTGTTTGCCAGGCAGGTGCTTATACCACTGAGCTGTCTCTCTGGCCCTCAAAAATACCATTAAAATGTACAATTTTATTAGGGTTTTGGCTTCTGAAAAGAACTTTATATCGGCCTCTTTCACAGCATGAAAACATTGTGGTGTAACAGACGTGAAATATTTTGAAGAGAAAGGAATGTGTCAACCATTTAGGGCAGGTAGTTTATATTTTTAAAAGAGTTTATCACCAATATTAACCCATTAACCATTTGCATTAGAATTGCAGATCTCTGGGGCTGGGGTTTAGCTCAGAGGTATGGCGCAAGGTCTTGAGTTTAATTCTCAGAACACACACACACACACACACACGTACGCACACACACACGCACGCGCACACACACACACACACACAGAATTGCAGAGCTCTGATCCTCCTGCTCACTTGCTGAATTACAGTCTCTAGGAAACCTGAATTGTTACATGTTCTCGAGGCAATTCTTATGCATGCTTATTGTGGGAGTGAATGTGTTAACCTTCAGTCTAGCAGGGCAAGTCGCCGTCACCTTCTGGACCAATGGACCATTTTTATTTATTTATGTATTTCTTTATTTTATTTTTAAAACAAGATCTCCCGAATTTAGTACAGGCTGGTCTGGAACTCACTTATGTAGGCCAGGTTGGTCTCAGATTCATGGCAATCCTTCTGCCTCCCGAGTGCCAGGATTACAGATGTGCTCCACCATGCCCTGCGTGGACCATTTTTATACTGAGATTGTGTTATAAACATTAATAAAAACTTAAAATACAGTAAACCAAGACTTTTACTCAGTAATTTCCTGGCTTGAAGATATATATAAAATGGAGACCATTATTTGAATACAGCTAACTCCCCCTCAGCTGTCAGGCGTGCATCTGGAGCCGACCCGTCTATCTACACTAACTCCACGTTTCGAGTCCTCCTCAAGTGGATCTCTAGTCTAGCATCCTTCTGATTTTTCTTCAACTCTGTTGAGGAGAGAACTACCATCTTCTTTACAGGATAAGTACAAAGGAAGACTCTGGAAATGGGAAGGAGATCTGGTGATGAGGGTGGTGGAGGGAGGGAAAGTGAAAGCAATTAAGATACAGTATGTATGTTTACCAGCTTCTCAAGATGAACGTAATTATTATGGATTGCAAGTACACGCTAATAAAAATGAAACAAATGTGAATGATCCAGTCAATGAAATTTTTCTACTTCATTGATTTCCTTTGAATATATATCTACCTTCAACACTTGTCTACTTAAAAAATAGAGCAAATAGAACTTACAGAAACATAAGTGCTAAAAAGTTACTGTCACCTGTCCATTTCACAAGATGGGACATTTTAATTCTTATTTCAAAATATTATATAAAGAGGCCATTGGCTCTCTGGAAATCTATTATTTATTGATAAAATACTGAATTTAATAACTCATGTGGGTTATCTGAAGACTCATAATCTGAGACTTCACTAATAAAGTCAATTTCACCTTCCAACATGGAGTACTGCTTTCTCTCTTTTCTGTTTAATATTTGGCAAACATTATTTTATCAGTTTTCTTCTTTGTGATGTATTGGGAAGAAAATGAAAAATTTTGAATTTTTAGCTGCTTATATTATTATCAGATAGAAATTATACAGTCAGAGAGGCGCTGGGATGTCAAGGAAGTCAGAAAAATAAAGACATCAGAATTGTACTGAAGAATTGCACATCTGAAGAAGACCAAGTTGAAGATAAAGATGCAACAACCAGGCCTACGTCCCTCCCCTATGGGACAAGCGGTGACTTGGAATTACACTCTAATTGGTATCACCTGGTCCAGTAAAGCTCAGATAGACATCAGTCACCTGGGTGGGGGGCGACCAGAGCATGTGGACCCATTCCTTCCCCAAGACGCCTTTGTTCTTTCCACTTACCCTTTGTTCTTGCCACATGACCCACTTCCCTACTGGACCAGTATTAGCTAAGCAGCTATAACTTGTCATCTGATTGGTTGGTTATAGTTCAACCCACACTGTACTCATCTGGTGATTTTGTACCCACCCCCTGATGTTGCTCTGTAAAGCATTCTTAGAGAAGTGGCCTTGGTGGCAGCCCACATTTGGGTCTCCTGCTGTCTCTCAGCAGCGCTCTCTCAATAAATTTTTCCTGTTCTTAACCTCCACTGTTCCTTAGAATTTGTTTTCCTTTTACTTCAGGTGGCATAAACTTGGAGCATCTGACACCTAACAGATGGGAGATATATTTTCCCCTTATTATCAGTACAAAAGTTAAACAAGCAAAAATCTATAAAGATGGTCTTGCTAGAATCCTGTTTTGAAAGATGACGTAGCATCTTCAGCAACACAATAAGAAACCTGAGCAATGACGTGATTGTATTCTCTTTGCTACTGTGTCATCCTTTAGCAGACTTCTTCAGCCTCCTCTTTTCTTATTATTTTAGTCATGATTGCAAATGACTGAGTAATAATGAAATCTCATATGGCGAAAAAGCAAATGAACCAGAACGGGAAAAATAGTCTAGTATTTCAGCATGTATCTTAGATTTATAAAGTGTGTAGATTTTTCTTTAACAAAATAACCCAGCAAGTTATCAGTGTTGGGTTATGGTATGATTTGGAATACTCAGAAACTGTAAACTTGCTTTATTTATAAAACTATAACAAAATATCTGTTGCAAGCTGATACGGTTGTATGTATTTGGTGTTTAAAGGACATTACACACATGATATATAGAATACTTAATCAAATCAAGTCTACTTGCCCAAAATGTAATTTATTTTAAAAATCTACATTGTGCTGGGTATGGTAGTTTGCACCTGTAATGGCAATACTCAGGAGGCTGAGGCAAGAAGATTGCTGCTAATTTAAGGCCAGACTGGACTAACAAGTGAGTTTAAGGCCAACCTGAACTACAGAGCTAGATTCTGTCTCAAAAAGCCAAAACCAAAAATAAAAGGTGGGCGTGGAAATATAGCTCAGTGGCACAGCACCCCCCTGGCAAGCACAAGATCCTGAGTTCAATTCCAGGTACAAAAATTCCCCATAAAACTTTGTGTGATGTCTTTATTTTGTTCTCCAGGAAAGAACTCAACTTGTTGCAGAAACTGTATGGACTGTATGATACTGTCATGGGCAGTATTAGTGGTTATTATGAAATACTTTGGGGTGATGTAGATATTGAAAAAATCAATGCAGAACTTCAGGAATTTCAAAACAGGTGAGTTTCAGTTGAATTAGCTAACTTTTATGTAACTAACTTTTTATCCTCTTAAAATACTATGTCTTCTTCAAAGAAATAGGCATGTGGTAAATTTTTTTCTCTTTCTTTCTGGAAGATGTCGTAAACTTCCCAAAGGACTTAAAGATTGGCAAGCTTTTCTGGATCTCAAAAAGAGAATTGATGATTTCAGCGAGTCATGCCCTCTACTGGAAATGATGACCAATAAGGCAATGAAACAGAGACACTGGGACCGAATCGCTGAACTGACCAAAACCCCATTTGATGTGGAATCAGATTCTTTCTGTCTTAGAAACATCATGGAAGCGCCACTCCTTAAACATAAAGATGATATCGAGGTGCTTAAGAGTATAATATCTTATCAGTGGTCCAATCAAGCATGTCTTTTGTTTTTCTTTTCTGAGAATTGTACAAAAGGATATTTTCTCTTCTTGGTTTCCTGTTTTCTCCTAGTTAACACATAGTAACTGCACATGTTAATGGGGAACAGAGTGATCTTCAAAGCAGTGTGTAGTGATCAAACCTGCGTAATGAGCGTCCATCTCCTGAGCATTGCTTCGTGCTTGGAGCCTTCATGTTCCTCTCTTCTGGTTCTTGATGAAGTATACGATGAGATATCGCGAGCTTTGGTCGCCTCACTGCCCAGCACGACACTACCCCTTAATGCTTGGATCCCCCTGCTCTCCAGTGCTGCTCATCCACCCTCTGTCTCCCTCCTCTTCCTAGGCTGTCATAGTCACTTCCCGTCCTTGTTATTTTGAGATTAACATCTTTAGTTCCAAAATACGAGTGAGAGCAGATGGAATTTGTTTTTCTATGTCCAGGTTATAGACATTTTGGGGTCTTTTTGGACTTGTTTTGACTCCTATAAATCTTTATTATTATTTTGTTATGCATTTGGTACAGGGTCTCACTATGCTGCCTGGACTCATAGTGCTCCTCCTGTTTTCAGCCTCCCCAGTGTTAGGATTACAGTGTGCGCCACCACTCTGGGTCTCTGGCCAGCTCAGTGCACCTGGGGGTGGGGCCGTGCAGCGTGTGCTGTGGGGGAATCAAACCCAGGTCCCTGCGCTTGCCTAAGCAGGCAGTTAGTCTGCTGAGCTATCTCACCAGAGGCTTGATCTTTACAATGTACTCTGTCAAAGTAACTCATCTCAGGCATCTTTCTTGTTTCTGGTAAAGCATTTAGTGGTAAAATAGGAATTGACATGTGTCACATCCATAAAGTTAATGTTAGTGCTGGAAATGTTTTCGTAAAAGACATACATTTGTCATGTTAAAACTGGCCTATGGTGTTGACTCATTGGCCTATGGTGTTTATCAAAAAAGCCTGATAGAACTTCTGATCCATTTTTTTGTTAAAATAGACATTTTATTAAGCTTGCTTTGTATGGTGACCTTCAGATGTAGACTTCCACAATGTTCTGGCTTTCATGAAATAATTGTGGACCTCAGGAGATAATGTGATTATCTGAAATATGCTCATTTTGGAGCCTTTCAATTTATCCTTCTGTCCTTTAACTGGTCTTCTGTTTAAAACTACTTGTTTTATTTTTTTTATTTTAAAAGTACTTGTTTTATATCACATTTATTTATTGAGTTCTTGGTGAATTTGCCTCAGACTTATTTTTCCAAATTCTGATTCTAATAGTGGCAGGGATTATCTCCACTTTAGCTGAAAACTCTAATTAGAAATGTAATCAAGAAAAAATTGAAGGGATCAAGTTCCATTATCTCATGAATGTGCTACAAGAAAATAATTAGTAGTCAGAGAATCCTGAGGTCCTGGCGTGGACCTGCCACACAGAGCCTTGGCTTTTCTTGGCAGTAAAATGACTCACTGACCTAAGTGACCTCTGGGACCCTTCCAAGCTAAAACATCCTATGATCTTATGATGCAGTTAATTTGTATTGAAAATATGTCCCTCATTCTCTGATTTTTCTCCAAAGGACATTTGCATATCTGCCAGTAAGGAAAAGGATATTGAAGCAAAGCTGACTCAAGTGGTTGAGAACTGGACCAACCAAAACCTAAGTTTTGCCCCATTTAAGGGAAAAGGAGAACTTCTGCTCAAAGGAACTGAATCAGGAGAAATTATCACACTGATGGAGGATAGTCTGATGGTTTTAGGTTCCTTACTAAGCAACAGGTAATTTTATAGTGTGAGGAGGAGGAGGAGGTTTTGATTTGACATTTATGGTACAAAATATTGGGTAAGTGCCTCATGTGAGAGCTGTGGCTTCACAAGTGATTCTGCCTTGTGCTGTGGGCTCTTGTCTGTCCCCAAGGCACTGCCAGTGTTGCCCAGTATTCATGGGAAGCTCTGTCGCTTCTTTAACGGTACTCACCTTCCCGCCATTGTAATTACCCCTCCTGCAGTTGGCAGCGCTGACTCTGCATGCTGGCTCCATGCTGAGATAACACCTGTACTTTTTCTTCTTCCTTTGAGTTCAAGCATTCACCTACTAGCCCAGGAAGGGCAAGTTGGTCTATGCATGAGAACAACACACAGCTAGGAGACTGGCACTTAGAAACTTCCTTTTTTTATGCTGAAAAGCAGCCGTATCTGTGTGAGGTCCTTTGTTCCCTGAGAGAGGCAGCCTGTTCACCGTGGAGCCACTGAGGCTGCATGAAGAGGCCTGGAGCCTCAAGGGCACCAAGATGTTGTCAAGGGACAACATCAGATTAAGTATTTTGTCAGGTCCTCGGTCTGTATGTCTGCAACTTCTTTCTTCCATAGCTGTACAAGAATTCGAGACTGTTCTTCCTCCGCATACTTTAGGACCTACATTACACTCCATCATTAATAGAGGTCTGTGTCCAGGGAGCATAGGAATTCTAATGTCCCTTCTCCAGAAGGGGATGGATTTATTGTTCATGGATGACATCGTGCATGACCTCTGTCCACAGGGGCAGCCTTCTGTTTGGGTAATATTTTGATCGCCAAAGCTCCTAATCCAGAAAGTTCTGGGTTAACTTCATTGAGATAAAGATCCCAGGGGCATCCTCTGCCTTTAGAGGGCCTGAATAGCCCTAGGAAAGGCAGCAGTAAATTATTCCTCAATTCTTAGATTACACAGACTCTTTGCATATCTTGCCACCTTGACTTCTTGGATGAGAACTTCTTGAAAAGAAAGGCCACGGCATCTGCAGCCAAGGAATTCAAATTTTAAATCCTTGAATTTGTTACTGGAACAAAACTTGATTAGAGACCAGGTGTAGTGGTGCAGGCCTGTAATCCCAGTGCTGGGGAGGCTGAAAACAGGAGGATCACTATGAGTCTGGGCTGCATAGTGAGGCCCTGTACAAAATACAGAAACAAACAAACAAAACAAAAAACCAAAACCTTATTAAAGTAATGCTTCTTTACAACACTAGTAAACTCAACATTAAGATCCTTCTAGAAAGACTGAGGATATCTTAAGAGTCATTGCATTTGGGGAGATTTTCCTCCTTGACAACTTTTCAGTGCCAAGTGGGTTTGGAACTCCTGTTCCAGAGCTAACTACATACTGACCTCATAGCAAGTACAGCCTTGTGCGTACCTGGGATGACCTTGATGTGGATTTAGAAGGAAGTTTTATGTGTTTGTAGGTGAAAGTAGGTAGCACCTGGACCACAGGACTTCCCTGGTGGATGTCAGATTCCAGGGGATTTCGTGGCCTTCCTTTTAGTTATGATAGATGGTACCACAAAAAGTTGTATGATACAGCTACCCGGCCAAAGGACAGAAGTGAATGGTGCTAGGTTTTATTTCAGATCTCTTTTTTCATGATGTAAAGTTACACACATCAGAGATGACTCTCTTATTGTTAGTGCAGGACCATTTCTAGCCCTACATATCTAAGTGCTTCAACTTCCTGAAAGGCTTGCTATGCTGTCTTAATCTTCATCTTGATTTTGAGCATCTTTTTGGCATCTGTCCTGCCTTTTGCCTTTAGACCAATGGCCAGAGAAGCAGTCTGTACTGGGTACCTGGAAAAGTACCTCTTACTTCCTTGGAGCAACTTTTGTCCAACTCCCCTTGTAACTCCACATATGATGTAGGCACCCAGAGAAGCCATGAGCTACACTTACAGCAACAGACTATGCCCAGAAAGCCCCATTGTACATGGGAGCCACTTCTGGTCACTCTGTCCTGGATGGAGAAAAGCAGTAAGACCCTCAGCAACAGGTCCTGTCACTTAGGGAACACATCTACACCATGTCTGGAATGCTTGCCATGGCCACAAACTGAAGTCGGCCTCTTGCTTTCCCTGCAAGGCAAGGTGTCTGGAGACCCCTGAATGTGGCATCTTCACCCAATAGCTGCTTATTACTTCTTTCACAGCACCCACGCTGTTGCTTGTCCTTCTCAGGGTGCTCAGCCTTAGGCATCTCTTCTATTACCGTCATCATCCAATGCTGGTGATTAGAAAGCAGGAGCCGTACTCTCTGGGGTAGCTCTCCCAGACCTCCAGCACTACGGGATTACACTGCAATAACTGGAATCCATGGCATGT
Source organism: Tympanoctomys barrerae (assembly GCA_002564285.1). Classification (NCBI taxonomy): domain Eukaryota; kingdom Metazoa; phylum Chordata; class Mammalia; order Rodentia; family Octodontidae; genus Tympanoctomys; species Tympanoctomys barrerae. Next base: position 5,117 of record NDGN011320077.1, on the reverse strand, counting down.
GTGTAAGAGGGCAACCGATCTCAAGCTTGCCCCTGTTTTTATGGTAATCTTTTCCCATAAGAACCTGGTAATACCTAATCTTCTCCTAATCTCTAGATTTGTTCTGTCCCTTTAGAGGCTTCTTGGCTGAAGTCTTAAGACCATTCATAAAAGGAACATTCCTGGATCATAGTCTCATAAATTCAGAAATCCCATGGATCAGTAGCAAACTGTCTTATGTGTTTCTCTCACAGGCAGAAAGAAATAGCAACAGGCAGAGAAAAAGAAAGATCATTAGTTGTATATTTATTAGAGACTGTGCTTTTAGAACAAAATACTCATTCCTAAGGGAATATTTGTAGTTTACTTTGTTAGGCCACACTTCTCTGATCTGCCTTGAAGAATAATGTTTCCCATGCTTACTTTTTAGATACAATGCTCCATTTAAGAAGAATATACAGAATTGGGTGTATAAACTGTCCACTTCCTCAGATATAATTGAAGAGTGGCTAATGGTACAGAACCTTTGGGTTTATCTTGAGGCTGTGTTTGTAGGTGGAGATATTGCCAAGCAGCTGCCTCAGGTAAGTATAGCTTTTATACTTACTGATAAGAGGGTTTGGTGTGTATCTGCCTGTCTCTGTGAAAGCCTTCCCAAATTCAGATAGTCAAGTCTTGACAAGCTAGGGGTTGGCAAACTCTGGCCCACTCACATGTTTACAATAAGCTTTCATTGAAACATAGCCACAGCCACTCATTTGCATGTCAACGATGGCTGCTTCAGCATTATGACAGCAGAGTGGAATGGTTTTAACAGTGACGTGAAGGATATTGGCCTCTGAGTCACATAGCATCAAGAGTAAACTCTTAATTTCAAGCAGTGAAATACTTGAGGTTGAGTACGGGAAATGCTTTTGTTGTGGCAAAACTGAGTCGGGGAAATGAACAGTACTCAAGGAAGGCAGGAGGCAGTGAACAGCTTTGTTTTGTACTGGTGGTCCTGGCAGGAATAACTTGGAACCAAAGCCAGGCGCTGAGTGTCCATGAGCCAGTATCTTTATATGAGGCACGAGCAGGGGTACACAAGTGAGTCCTTCCCGATGAGCTAGCAGGGCGCAACCACTGGTTACAGGGCTAACTTAATGACCATCAGTTATAATCAGCATCCTTTATGTTCCGTCACGTTCTCATGGTTACTGGGGTCAAGAAAGCAACCACAGAGCCATGAGGCAGTTCCAGAGCCAGGCAGCTTCAAAGAACAAAATTTGAAATAGAGCAGTTTCTCCTTGTGCAGTTTCCCCCTTTCCCTTTCAACTACAGTACTGTTCAGTTGCAATAGTTCATCTCTTCCAGGAGTTAACATTATACTGTTTGAGTATAATATTAAAATTAATCCATATCCTGGAATCCAAATGAACTATTAGTAAATTCATTTGGATATTCTATGGGGCAAAGAGCCAGGCTTAGAAGACTGTAACTAAACTTGAAAGACAATTTGAAGGTTGGCAAGATAGCTTAGTGGACTAAGCGCCTGTTTAGACAAATGCAAGGACCGGGTTTGATCTCCTGCACCACATGCTGTGCTGGGCCCACCTCGGGCATGGCCCCCAAGACCCAGCATGGTGG
>NDGN011320046.1:0-14084 GCA_002564285.1 Tympanoctomys barrerae | reverse complement strand
ACATAAAATTAAAAAGAAAAAAAAAAAGCCTCACAATGAGTTGGGGAGACATCAGCCATTAGGCTTATAGCCTGGTTGGAATAAAAAGTGAAAGGAAAAGTTTTTTCTGTTGCTTTGGGGGAGCTCCAGTCTTTGCTATCCCCTTTGGTTTTTTATTTATTTATTTATTTATTTATTTATTTATTTATTTATTTTCTTTATTACTATCCCCTTTGGACATCCATCTCCAGACTTCTTCAAACAGGACTGTGGTGAGCTCCAGGCCTTTTTTTGACTGGACTAGATACACTAGATGTCCAGCATGCAAGGGCCCTTTCATACTCTTCCACACCTGATCTACCGGTGACCACTGTAAGCCTACCTTATAAACTCCCGTATTTATATATGGATATAACTCGTGTGTGTGTGTGTGCGCGCGCGCCTTCATTAAATCTGTTCCTCTAGTGAACACTGATTGATGCAGCTCCATTCCTAGGTAATTTCTGGGGGGTGGAAAGAATGACACACATCCACCAACCCAGAGACTTCAAAGACTTGTTGGATTGTTTGTAGCAGCTTTATTTCTAATAGCCTAAACAGGAACAACTCAAAAACCCATCAGAAAGAGAATATAGTTATAGCCATGTAATGAAATTCTTCACACAAGTAGAAATTAATGAACTATTGAAATATGCGACAATTTGGAAAGTTTAATGAAAAAATACAAAAAATACAGTGATATGATTCTATTTGTATAAATTTCTAGGAAAGGTAAATCTTGAGTAAAAATCATTGGTTGTTTAGATTTGGAGTGAAGATTGCCTGGGAAAGGTGCTTCACAACTTTTTGGAAATGATTAAAATATTTTATATTGTGATTTTAGTGTTGGTTGTATAGCTTTATACACTCACAAAAATTCGTTGAAGGGCTGGCCAGATAGCTTAGCAAACTAAAGCTCCTGCTTAGGCAGACACAGGGACCGGGGTTCAATCCCCGAGGTACCGTGCCGGCCTCACCCCAGGGGCACACTGAAAGGCAATTGAAGACTGGGTGTGGTGCCGTGTGCCTGTAATTGCAGCACTTGGAAGACTGAAAGCAGGATCACTGAGTTCGATCTGGGTGGTGAGACCCTGTAGACCCCGTACTAAATGCAGGAAAAAAAAAATCCAAAAATTCACTGAACCTTATGCTTAAAATGGGTGAATTTTATAGTAGTTCATTTAAAAAGTCTATAATGTGGTTTCAGTGTTGGTTGTATAGTTTTATATGATTGCAAAAACTCACTGAACCTTATGTTTAAAATTGATACATTTTATAGTAGTTCATTTAAAAAATGTAGCTAAAGGTATAAATTTTATAACTTTAAGGCTATTTTATATTTATATGAATACTTCAAGGGAAGTTTAGAATTCTTTTGTTATAATATTAAACCCTGTTTGTTGAAAAGAGATTTACTGTATTGAGCATTGTCAAGTGATTTGAGTCCCCAACCCCAAATGCCTGAGACAACAGTTGTATACCCCTGTGCATGCTAGATATCCTTTTAGCTGCAAGTAACAGAGTCAGAGTAAAGCTGGCTAGTACAGTAGGCATCTGTTGTCTGAGAGTGAGGTTCTGGAGCTCAGGTGTTTTGGGGTTATTTAGTCCTTGAACTTCATGTAGGCTCCAGGTCTCTTCATCTTCCTAACTTCTCCTCTGGTAGGTACTTGGTGGTCTCTGCATGGCTACCCCAGATTTAGCATCATAGATGTTAAAGAAAAAAATGGAACATTCCTATATTATGTTCCTTTTTTACAAGTTAGAAAAACTTTCTAGAAGCCTGTGCTTGTGGATCAGTCAGCAAACTGGCAAGGCAATAAGAGCTCCTGAGTGCCTAAGTCTAAATAGGTGCTAAGGCCCCCAGAGGACTTTGCAGGTGAAGAGTAAGTCAAATGAGGGTTCTTTTATCAATGAAGGACAAGACTGGAAGTATCTGTTGTGTTAGATTATACACTTAACGATGGAGAGAATCAGTGGACTAGACGAATTACATAGGTGTCTTGATAATAAGTGTGTATTATCAGCTTACTAATATGTTATAGCCCAAAAATTCTCTGTCTACCTAATGATTAATTCAGATTACTACAGTGTATCCTTTGTCTTTATGATACTAAAGGAATGTTCTTGCTGGGCTGATAGAAGGCTTGCCTAGCTTGCATGGGACCCTGAATTCTGTCCTTGGCACTGGGAAAGAAATGGAAAGAGAAGCTCTCTTGCTAACATCACCAGTGGAAGCAAGCATAGTGATGCATGCCTGTAATCCTAGCACTCGGAAAATAAATAAATGTGCAGATGTAGCTTAGTGTGATGGCCCTGGATTCAGTTCCCAGCACTGCTAGATAGATAAGGTGGGATCCTAATTACTAATCAGCTGGTCTTTTAAAATTCATTTAAATGCCACTTCATTTTCTTCTTGAAAGCCTGTCCCTTTTTTCCTAGTGTATTATTTATTTATTAAAGGTTTGTTTAATTAGAAAATACTTTTAAGTTTCCAGAAATAATGGCACACACCTATAATCCCAGCACTCGGGAGGCTGAGGCAGAGGGATCTCTTAAATTTAAGGTTAGCCTGGACTACAAGAGTTCAAGGCCAGCCTGCACTACATAGTGAGACCCTTTCTCAAAAACAAACATATTTTAACCCTTCAAATGAAAATAACTATTATTCATTTAACACATTAATTTTTTTATTTACCCCCAGTACTTAAACTTTTTTTTTTTTCTCTCGCTACGCAGCTCAAACTCATAATGATCCTCCTGTTTTCAGCCTCCCCAGCACTGGGATTATAGGCATGCACCACCATACCCGGACTCTTCGGGCTCAGCATGCCTAGGGGAGGGGCCGGCACAGCATGTGGTGCTAGGAATCAAACCCCTGTCCCTGTGGTTGCCTAAGCAGACACTTAGTCTGCTGAGCTATCTTGCTGGCCCAACATTTATTATTGTTTTCTTTCAAGAAAGTAAATACCATAGATACAGTTGGAAGTTTCTCTTGTTAATAACTAACTGCCTTTTCTAGGGTGGAAGTAGTCCCAGGTTTAATTGTTGTTGTGTATTTCTTTTCCTGTGCATTTCTTGTGTGTTGTTGTGTTGTCCAATGTTGAATTCATTCTTCCCTCCAGAGCTACACCTTGGTTGAGTTTTATTATTTCTGAAAGAGTTGGTTAAGCTATGAATATACTTTTGTTTAATCTTTCCCTGGTTTCTATCCTTTTTTGAGCTTTAGACATATGTTTTTAGTCTTTTGTCACTTCATGATCTGTTCCACCCACACTTAAAGTGAACATCTGCAACTCATTATTGGTCCATTTTTGCCTCTTCTTTCTACTCTACAGTGCATTATGATCATACTTACATTTGTATCTTCTCTTGCTATTAACTGTTTAAAAATTCTTGGTAATCTTTTGTTTTATTTTACTTAGTTTGAAAAACTTGTATGCAGACTACAGTTGTCCTTCTTAGTCCTCTATAGTCCAAAACTTCTCAAGTAACAAATAATCTTTATATATCAGTCCTCTACTTGTGGCTGCCCATCGTGCTATACTTAGAAATACCTCCATGTGTTCCTGCCACAGAGCAGTTTTCTGTTCCCTGAGCACACATTGCTCCTCCTCCCCCCACCCCCCCACCCCCAGCATTTGAGCCATCTACATACTCTTTTAGGATCCTGGAATATCCTGTTTTGTGTTCCTGGAAATGTCCAGCTCTGCAAGGGCTTCCTCACACATCACTTCTTTTGCAAAGCTTTCCTGAGAACGCAAGATAGAGCTGATAACTTCTGGTGTATTCCTGTAGCATTTGTAGCTACCTCCATTCTAGCCTTTTTTCCCTGAAGCAGATTTATATTTTTTAGTACTCTATTTGTTTCTGATGCTTAGAGTCAGAATTCAAAACACTTGCCTAATGTAACAAGGCCTTGGGTTCCATATCAAGTAGAGGAGGGGACAGTTTCTTATGCTTATTTGTGTTCTTTTTATTTTTTTAATTTTTTGTGTGTTCTTTTTAAAGAAAAGGGACTATTTCTTGCCATACTCAGCTGTTAACAGTGCCTAGTAGCATATATGTTGTTAATAAATATGTATCTGTTTGTAGTTTGCAACTTGGAAGAGATTGTCCCATAAAAATAAGTTTCTAAGGCAACCCGTTCACTTAAAAATATAAGTCACATCATATATATATATTTTTTTTTTGGGGGGGGAAGGGTGTTCAGGGTATCAACACTAGATTGGACTCATAGTGATCTGCCTGTTTATAGCCTCCCAAGAGCTGGGATTACTGGTACATTCCACCATGCCCATCTCAATTGCCATCTCAGCGTGCTCTGGGGGCGGGGCAGGCACAGCAGGCCCGGGGATACATACCCCCGGCCCCTGTGCCTGCTTGCGGGCACTTTAATCTCTTGAGCTATTTGGCCAGCCCTTCCATCCTATATCTTTAGTAAGTGTTTCTGAACAGGATGGGTGGCAGTCATACTTCCTAAGTGTTGATACTGTTTTTTTGGTAGAAAAGATTGAAAATGGGGATCTGTCTTGGAGCTGTTGGTGAAAGGGGTATAGTGGATGTGACATATTGGGTCAAAATTTTTGTATTAAGAAAAGGAGCTGAGGGCCAGTGAGATATCTCAGTGGACTAAGTACCTGCTTAGGCAAATGCAGGGACTAGGGTTTTACTGCACTGGCCCTACCCCTGGGCACACTTAACCAACCACCAAGACTGGGTGTGGTGGTGCATACCTGTAATCCCACCTCTGTGGAGGCTGAAAAGAGGAGGATCACTACAAGTCTAAACTGGGTAGTGAGATCCAATATGAAATACATTTAAAAAAAACAAAAAACCGAGGTAGCTCAGTGGAATAAGGTCCTGAGTTCGATCCCTGGTACTACAAAAAAACAAAAAACAAACTGGAGGACAAAGTAAGAGTATGTTGTAAGACTTGTGATAAGGTGGAGAAAAAAGTTTCTGAAGGAGAGGACTTGAAGCTAGGTGTAGTGCCCTTAAGAAAGGCTTCAGAATGAAGATGAGGAATTAAGGAAACAGGGAGTGGATAATTACAGTGTCCTCTCTTGAATTGGTGTGATACATCACAGCCCACTGTGAAATTGAAAAAAATTAAAATAGTTGGCTTCTTCCTCATCATTGTACTCCTTTATACAACTATTTTTTCTAAAACTAACTTTTGTTATTGTCAATATGTCTTTAATATTTAGAACAGGTATATTTGCTAATTCCTTGCAGTGGTATTTTTATATTTTTCTTCAGTTTAACACTTAATGGATATTTATTAACAATTGGCTGAAATTTACTCTTTAGTCTTGGGCATTGAGTTAGGATTTTTCAATCTGATAAATGAACAAAAGTATCTTGTTTTAGTTTGCATTTACTGAAGACTGAGAATTTTGGTGTACTTTATTTTCACATGATAATTGGCTTTCATATTTCTTTGTAAATTGCGTCTTGGTTCTATTTTCCTAGAGGACATTTTCTTTGCTTCTGTAACAGTTGTTGATATTAAGTATGTCAACAAACTTTCATATCTCTACATTTATGTGTATATTGAAAGAAAGAACATAATCCAAATACGAAGATATTTTCGTATCTTTAGCTTTACTTAAGTTCCCCACCATCTGAAAGTTACATAATCATATCTATTAGTCTTTTCCTTTAAGGATTCTACTTCTGTATGTGGTTTAAAAGATTTTTCCAGGCCAGTGAGATAGCTCAGCAGACCAAGCGCCTGCTTAGGCAAGCACAGGGACTGGGGTTCTATCCTTGGCACCACATGCTGAGCTGATGACCAAGACTGCACGTGATGGCACATGCCTGTAATCCCAGCACTGCGGAGGCCAAAAATGGGAAGATCACTTCAAGTCTGAGCTGCGTAGTGAGACCCTGTACCAGATACGTAAAAAATAAAGTAAAAGACACATTGCTGGGCTGGTGAGATGGCTCAGTGGTCTAAGGCACCTATTTGGAACAAGCTTGGCAAAGTACAGGGACCACGGTTCAATCCCCCAGGACCACATGCCAGCCAGCCTCGCCCCCTGGTGGGTGGAGCTGGCCACACACACACACACACACACACACACACACACACACACAATAAATAAATGTTTGTTTGTTTGTTTGTAAAGACACATTGCTATTAATCCCTTCTCCAAGTCCTCTCCTTCCCTTCAGGCACACTTTTATTCTTGCCCTTTTTGAAACAGATCTGGAGGTCCTCTTTCATGTCTTTACAAGGTACAATTAAAAAAAAAAGTAAATGTCTGCTGCCAAGTGCCATCCAGTGGAAAGTCAGGTCAGCGCATTACCACAGTCCTTATTCTTTGGATCTGGTACTTGTTTACCACATTTTTCTTTGATTTAGAACATTGAGATAGCTTCAACAGTGCAGCTTTAGTTGTGATGCCCACAAAAAAAATGTCCAGAACTGCTTTGGAAAGTGACAAGAACAATGAGAGATACTTGTGTTAGAAGTGAGGGGGAGAACTATGTGGGGGCTTCTTGGTGATGTGTCTTTTACTATAGTAAATTTGTTTTAAATTTAAATATGTATTTTTCAATCATATCTCATTTTAAAAAGTTATTGATATGGGCTGGCCAAATATCTGAGCGGATTAAAGGGGTTTCATCCCCAGCGTGCCATGCCAGCCCCTCCCCAGGCGCCCCCTCACAGGGCAATTGAGACTGGGTGAGACTGGGCATGGTGGCGTATGCCTACAACCGCAGTGCTTGGGAGGCAGAAAACAGGCAGATCATTCCGAGTCCGTTCTATGTAGTGAGACCCTGTAGACCCTTACTAACATTAAATAAATAAATAAATAAATAAATAAATAAATAAATTTTTAAAAATTCACATCTCATATAGCTACATTCTAAATTAATATTATATAGCTGAGGTTGTAAATGTTTATCTTATCACTCACTTATTTTCTCTGAATGTTATGGTAAGGAGAAAGCTACTTAAGAATGACCTTTAACAGTTGTAAGTGAATTAAACGAGTCATGGCAGTGCCTGCCTGTTGACTCAGCTCCACAAGAAGCTGAGGTGGGACAATGGAAAGTTCAAGGCCAACCTGGGCAGTTCAGGGACACTCTTTCTCAAAATTTAAAAGGTAGGGGAAACAGCACAACACTTCCTGCTCACTCCAGTTTGGAAAAGGGGAAAAGTAAATCAATTAATGAATTCCACATTACTGTCTCCATAGACATGAATAGGGTAGTGTCTGGCAGGTCTGGTCCCATCTGCCCTGACACAGGGAGGCCGCCTGGGCCTGGCCAGCCAAACCAATGCTGGACCTGGAGGTGATGCCTGAACACTCTGGGGAACAAGCAATGGGAATTCATGCTGGTATCCTCTAAGCCATGACCTCATCCTTAACCTGACTCAGGATGGGATCAAATTACTGTTTGATGCTTTCAGAGATTTAAGGTGATTGAAGTATATGACTTGACTAAAGTAAAGTTAAAATATTGCGGAGTGCACTTCAACTCTCAAGCCATAGCTTCCACCACTGAAAGATTGACCAGTCTTTTGGCGCAACTCATCCTGGAGTGTACCATTCCACCAAACAGCTATTTCACCTCAACTTCAGAGGACTGTCTTTCTTTTTGCATTTAGATTCATGGACTAAAGCTCCCAAGTATGAGCCCAATTTTGCCCATGGTCTAGCTTCTCTCCAGATACGCATGGAGCAACTGTAAAACTAATGTACATCTATAGTGGAAACAGCCTACAAGATACCAAGGCTCCCATGATGCCACTGAGCTGTTTCCTGGGCAGTGTATATGCTGAGAGTATAGATCTTCTTTGTGATGGAACTGGACCCTCAGGTTTACAACTTCGCCTACTTGATGCAGGTTGCGGACCTGGTCTATTAACAGAGGCTAAGATGCAGGTATTTGAACATTCTGTGTATTTTGGTGATTCCTGCCAAGATGTTCTTCGCATGCTTGGCTCTCCACATAAGATCTCCTATAAATCAGAAGACAAGATGAAAATGCATTCTTCTCATAAATAAATTCCATCCAAGTGCAATGACTAATTTTTTAATTCACTCTTGGAGTGGACATCTCTGATACAAATATACATGAAGTGAAGAAGTTTGTTCTACATACTAATTATTCTGAGCATGATATTTATCACCACTGTGAGTTCAAGATCCCACTTACCATAAAGAAAGAAAATGAAGATGGTCAAACAGAAACTTGCACAACCAATAGCAAGTGGGACATATCCATGAGCTCTTGGGCCATCCTGTGGAGAAGCCTGTTGTCCAGCATAGGTCCTCATCCCTCATAGGACCTGCATAGGTCCTCATTCTCATCCCCTGATCCAGTCATTTATCCTGCATAGGTCACCAACCCATTTGACTCCACAGTTTGCTTTGGTCTTCAGCAGATGATCTTTGAGATCATGCAGGAGAAGTACATTGCCTGTGTGGCCCTCCCAGGCCTGGTACCCACCTGAGAACAGCAGAGCTCCTCTAGGAGCTACCTGTGCCCCTCTGCCCATGGAACTGTAGGTGACATCCTGCTTGGTGGGTCTGTGCCACCCTGTGGGTTTTCTTGGACACTTGGTTAGTGTTGAAGAGCTTTTGGAATGTTTAAAGGTAGGCTCAGGCTGGGCACTCTTTTGTGGGACAAAAGGCCCAGGTATTCCTCTGTCCATCCTAAGCCTGCTGCTGCCAGCAGGGAACACAGACTGAAAAGAGAAGCACTAACTTCGAGCCTTGATACCTATACCCAGGAGTTCTGGACTAACACAGAAGAAGGCACGACCTGTCCATCCTTGTCCCACACATACTGGGAAAACTTGGGACCCTTTCTGTGGCTGATACAGGAATTCAAGATGAGGACAGAGTCCTGCCTTTGGCTCCACACTGCCATGTGACCCTTTAGGCAAACAGGCGGCAGTGTGTAGTACTCAATTGCAACATTTGTACTACATCTGCTTTGGTCACTTGAGCTGGCTGTGGTGAAAGCGGTCCACCTGCCCTTCTCTGTTCCTTTTGTGTGTGCTCCCTGCCAGGCCCAAAAGGCACCTGGTGAAACACAGCTTTCTGTCATCCAAGTATGTGCTCAGGCCTAGTTTCCACGGCTCTGTAGCCAGCTTTTAAGGTTGACTTATTGGTAGGGCTTTATGTTTCCATTCTGTTTTTGTCTTTATTTAATGCCAGTTTTATCCAAAGACATCTTTCTTTGTTGTATTTTAGCATTTTGTTCTGCCCTGTGGGTCAGCTCCCTGCTCCAGCCCTAGCCACTGTCCCCTGACTGGACCTTTTGTGGCTCGTGGCCTCTGGGGGTTCAAGGAATGCTGAGCTGCTTGATCTCTTCATAGGTTTTGCTAATGGAAAGTAGCATATATTTGCTTTAAAATATCCTTTTTAAAAGAATTGAGAAGAAATGTATACTTCTATCCCATTTTTAATATTTTGGTCTAGCAAACTTGTGATGCATAGATGACAATTTTATGAGTTTTTCAAATGTGTGTACAGAGTTTTGTAAATATGATTGTTTTGTAATTAACTCACGTACAGCCTCATTCTGTATAGTTCATGATGAATGTGCAGAGAACCTGCCTCAGGTGCTCGCTTGCCTGTATGGTTCTTGCACCTATACTCAGGCTTGCATGGCACACCCGTGTCTTTGAGACTGAGTGTCTTCCCATTCCCACCAGTCTGGCCAGAGACCCTACATATCTCACCATCAGCGATAGCCAGAACTGTCCCTATCCTCCTGGAATGGGGAGCCTTCCTTATCTCTTGCCCACATTCTCTCTCCAGTGAAGCACCTGTGCCCTTAGCAGCAGCCTGACATGTGCTGTTGCTGGGATATTTGTACTAAAAAAAAGTGAATAAAATAATATGGGTTTTATAATATTGGTAAACCTACTAAATCACATTGTAGGTGGTACAGTGGATAAAAGATGAGTTAAGCACAACTCTTGCTTTTAAGCAATGTTTTGTCATTAATTTGCAGATATGTTGAGAATCAGAGCTCTAAAAAAAAAAAAAAAGTAAAGTCAGAGTTCCATACAAGTTTCCCCAAAAGTACCTTGATGGTTTAAAAAAAAAAAAAGTTTTGCCTCATCGTAAAAGAAAGTTTGAGGACATAAGCTGATTTAAGTATTACAGTTCATTATATGTATCAAAGGATTACATAGTACTTCATTAATACCTACTTTTTCTTTTGTTTTCCTTAGTACTAGGGTTGAACCCAGGACCTTAAGCTTGCTAGGCAGCTACTTACCTAATGAGTTACAGCCCCTGTCCTTTATTTTATTTTAAGATAGTTGCACAATATTGCCCAGGCTGGCCTTGCGCAGTGGTACTTGCACCTCAGCCACCCCAGGAGTGGGTATTCTAGACATGTGCTACTACCCATTCACAACATTTATATTTGTATGTACCAGGTTTTTAAGAAAAAGATAATTCTACTAATTATAGAGAATGCCAGAATTACAGATAACAATAACATATACAGCGCCATCAGTGAATGGCTGTGATTTTTTAACAGGTAGATTTTGGGCAGAGGCAATTTTAGGAAGAAGAAATCCCTTAAAAAAAAAAAGGAAAGCCTAGAGTATATATGTACATGTTTGGAAAACAAGGTGTGTGTGTGTGTGTGTGTGTGTGCGCGTGTGCGCGCATGCATGCTTAAAGTGAGTAGACTGAGTGTGGTGGCCCACCTGTAATTCCTGCACTGGGGAGGCTAAAACAGGAGGATCACTACAGGTCTGAGCTGCGTAGTGAGACCCTGTACCAAATACATTAAAAAAAAAAAAAAAAATAGAATGTCAGAGGTTGTATTAGAGATATGCCTTTTTTAAAACTTAAGTTTATTGGTACAATTTAGGTAGACATAACGGTCACATTCATCATAGGGAATTTGTACCTGTGCCTGATGTATCTCAGTGGCTCTTTATTTCCCATTCCCCTCTCCGCCCCTTCAACTCCTCTTCCCTTTCTTATGTACACAACTTTGTTTCCATTTTATCCTTATTTTTTAAATTTTCCTTCCACATACCCCCCAACTCCCTTTTCCCTTTGAACAGTTACTTCCAATTTACAATTATTACACATTTCAGTTTTTATTTACACTGCCAGTTTCTCACACCACTGAGACAGTATGATGTTTATACATGTTTGTTTGATTTATTTCACTTAAGAATATGGTCTCAGGATCCAGTCATTTAGCTAGAAATGTCTCATTTAGCCTTCTTTATGCCTGAGTGCTATACTCCATTGTATAAAAATCCCCACATCAAAAAATAAATAAATAAATGAAATTTTAAAATCCCCATATCTTTTTTACCCATTGGTCAGTTGATAGGCATTTGGGTTGTTTCCAGAGGTTGTAGATATTAAAAACCGCTGCTAATAAAAATGAGTGTGCATATATCTCTGTGGTAAATGATGCTTTTCATTCTTTTCAGAAGGTAACTAAGAAGAGGGAATAGCTGGATCAAGTGAAACCTCCAGTCCTAGTGTTTTTGTTTTTTTATGTATTTGGTACAGGGTCTCACTACACAGCTCAGGTTCATAGTGATCCTGTTTTCAGCCTCCCCAGCCCTGAGATTATAAACCTGCGCCATCATGCCTGCACTCAGTGGCTACCTCAGTGCACCTGGAGCAGGGCTGGCACGGCATGTGGTGCAGGGGATCAAACCCCTGTCCCTGCACTTGCCTAAGTAGGCCCTTAGTCCACTGAGCTATATTGCCTGTCCTTAGTAGTCCTACTGTTTTGACGAATCAACAGTGATTTCCAGGGTGGTTGCACCCATTTGCACACCCACAGTGGAAAAGGGTCCCTTTTCTCCCTTCTCCCTGCCAGTATTTGTTATTGATTGATTTGTTGGTGATAGCCATTCTTTCTAGAGATAGACTGTCAATATTGTTATATATTTGTTGCACGGTCTCACTGTGCACTCAGACTTGTGATCCCCAGCACTGAGATTGCAGGCTAGCATGGCACAGACTGCCAGGGAGAACCGCAGTCCCTGCACTTGCCAAAGCTTGCCTAAGCAGGTGCTTTAGTCCCCTGAGCTATCTCACTGGCCCCCCCCCAGCATTGTTTTAATTTGCGTCTCTCAAATAATCATTGTTGTTGAACACTTTCATATACTTCCCATTTGTACTTCTTCTGAGAAGTGTCTTTTCATATGCCCATTTTGAGATTGGGTCTTTAAATGGGGGGGGGGGGCTGCCCCTTAGCTCAGTTCTTTAAGTGGCTGCTTCAGCAAAGCAGTCAGGCTCAGGTTGTTCTGGTTCGATCCCCAGAACTCAAGCCAGCCAAACCTGCCCTGAAGGCATTCAGAGCAAAAAAATGAATAAATTTGGGGAGGGGGAGTCTAATTTTTTTCTGGTTTTTGTATGTTATAGATATTAGTCCTTTGTTTGAAGAACTGGCTTAAGAATTTTTTTCCCACTCTGTAGGTTGTCTTTCACTCTCTTGGTGATCTGTTGACCTGTTGGTATGGAAGGGAAGAGGAATAGATCTCTTGGCTTGAGTGGTAGCCATCACCTACACTGAACTCTTGAAGTAGTAACAAGTTAAAATGTTCTACATATGTAAAATATACACTGGATTTCCATGACCTATTACAAAAATATATATATGAAGCATCTTCCTGAAAATGTGCATACTGATCTCATGTTCAAGTAGTTATTTTAGATATATTGGGTTAAGTGCATTTCAGTTTTACCTGTTTGTATTTTCTAATTTGACTACTAGAAATCTTAATATATGTGGCTTACATTTGTTACTTGGATTATATTTCTGCTGTATTACAATGTTGGTATATGTAGAAAAAACAAAGCCATATTTGCTAATACTCAGTATATGCCAGATTGTCTAGAACGTCTATGGAAGTTAATCCTGATAAATGATATGAAGTAGGTAACTCCTCTTTCAAGAACAGTAGTGGGGTGTAGTGGTTAAGCAGCATACCTAAAGTCACTGCTTCTAAGCAGGAAGCCAAGATCCAAGCTTAGGCCTCACTGGCTTTGGAACCCTTGCTTTTTCCCCCTACTGTGGTGTGTTATTGTTGGACTACTTGAGTTGAAGACCTTTGCGAGTTGTGAGTTGAAGGCTGTGGCAGAATCATAATGAGATAAATTAGGGGAACAAATACTATTCTCAGATGTCTGGTTTTGCTTTGTTACTTTTCTTGAGGGGGTTGCCTTGGTTAAAGTCCGATTTTTAAGTAGGATGTTAACTAATTCTCAAAATATCTGCCTTATTGTCTCTAGATTTGATAATGGGTTGTATTAAAAGTAAAGAAGACAAAAGCCCAGCCATTAAATACAGACCTGAAAACAGCTCAGAGCCTGTCAGTGCCAGTGTCAGCCATTATGGAGCAGAGCACACTACAGTGACACCGTCATCCTCAGTGAAGGGCACTTCGGCGAACTTCAGCAGTCTCTCCATAACACCATTTGGGGGATCCTCAGGAGTGACTCCTTTTGGGGGAGCATCTTCTTCCTTCTCAGTGGTGCCAAGTTCATATCCTGCTAGTTTAACAGGTGAGAGCCAGCTGGACGGTGATGCTGTTAGAGAATGGAACCTCGAATAACACATGTGTCTGCTATTAAGAAAAATACCTCACTGGTGGACTTTTCTAAAAATAGGTGTAAAAATTAAAAGTCCTGAATATTAAAGTCTCAGACTGGGTGTGGTGACACGCACCTGTAATCCCAGTTATTGGGAGGCTGTAAACAGGCGGATCACTATGTGTCCGATCTGGTAGTGAGACCCTGAATACCCTGTAGACCCTTCCCTAAAAATACAAAAAATAAAAAAAGTCTTAAGATAGTTGCACTTTGGTACTTGCTTGCTCTGAAACTTGTTGAATTTGGTATATATACCAATTATCTGATGTGTATATACCATATATAATGGTATTTCTATATGAAAAATTTTTACCAGTAATCTTTGTTCTTTTGGTACTTGACACCAAGCTAGAATATGTCTGTGTCCCTTGCTTCAAGACTCATTATTCTTGGGGCCGGGGAGATTGCTCAGTAGAATAAGCGCTTCCCTGGCAAGTGCAAGGGCCTGAGTTC